>OZ023206.1:67563307-67573307 GCA_963995525.1 Escarpia spicata | reverse complement strand
TCTGTCTGTGGTATTTGACGACTTTGTTTTTAAACATGTTCACACTGCAAGTAGATAATCTGATTAATTTCCATGAGAATTAACACGTGTTATATATATCTATCCTCTTGTTCTTTTTCATTCCTTATGTGAAAATCAGTGAAAACCAGTGCTTCCATCAATATTTTCATTCCCATTCAACATATTTTTGCATCGGTTGAATTAGTAAGGATAAACGTACTTGATTTATTTTTCAGTTATTAATATTTTAAAATATAATGTTAGTAGTTGGCCTACAAAATACATATGCTGAAGATAGGCCAACCAACTTGCGCTGAATAAACCCAAAAATGTATTCACAACTGGAACGTTTCGCTTACAACAACAAAAATTGTACACACAAACACCAGCTAGAGAAAACAAACGGGGGTAACCACAAGTACCATGAATTATTCTTTGAGAGCTACCGACCTGGTTTCCTCAATCAAGACCACAAATAGGACGAAATACAACTGATTTAGCGGACGTCCTGCCAAAACTATTACCATCCATGGTGATTGCGGCTAACGGAATTGATAATATCGTTTTAAACAGTTCCTACAACTTGGTGGATTTGTTCCGAGCATTTTGCGTCCGATGAGTTACTAAATTAACGTTTTCTGTAGGCTCTACTGCGCCATTAAATATTTCAACTGACCGCAGTTAAACCAACAGACTGCTTGAGTACCAACGCAGTGGCAACCAACAGACTGCTTGAGTACCAACGCAGTGGCAACCAGCAGACTGCTTGAGTACCAACGCAGTGGCAACCAACAGACTGCTTGTGTACCAACGCAGTGGCAATTGTGATAAAAAATTAACATTTTAAAGTGAGTCCAAGGCTGAGTCGAAGTTGAAAGTTGGTATCACTGGGTGTGTTTTGCCTCCTAGAAAATCGGATGTATTGTGATCAAATGTTTACGGGTTTTATGCAGAAGATCCATTGAAGAATGTTTCACTGTTCTCCCAAAGTTTATTGAAAATCGTTCCAGAACCGCCCATAAGGTAGTTCTCCCTAATTGTTCCCTGAAGTAGAGAGGTGAGGATCAGGTCCACTATTATCGAACCAGTCGTTCTGTTCTGTCTTTCTATAGCTTTCTATCCGCAGCCCTCCCTCTCTCTCCATTTCATCCTCCCCCAATCGTCTGATATCCGTCCTCACGTAGTCATGGACACCAATGCAAAAATGAGAACGTGGTTTCACCTTATGGGATACTCGATTGCTGTGAAATGTTTGGGTGGCCGCAATAGTCCACGACACGCTGCAGTTGTTTTCTGCCGAATACGTAGTGACGTCATTGCATTTTCTTATAGTAATTAGTACTCCGTGACAAAATAGATTAGCCTTTAGCTAAAACTGATGGACAAGAAACGCGACCGCAGTTACATTAAGCAGCGATTTCTTTATTATTAAAGGTTGTTATTCAACTTGTGCAGAACTAACTCTCTGTCTGTCTGTCTGTCTGTCTGTCTGTCTGTCTGTCTGTCTGTCTGTCTGTCTGTCTGTCTGTCTGTCTGTCTCTGTCTCTGTCTCTGTCTCTGTCTCTGTCTCTGTATCTGTCTCTCTCTGTCTCTCTCTGTCTCTCTCTGTCTCTCTCTCTCTCTCTCTCTCTCTCTCTCTCTCTCTCTCTCTCTCTCTCTCTCTCTCTCTCTCTCTCTCTCTCTCTCTCTCTCTCTCTCTCTCTCTCTCTCTCTCTCTCTCTCTCTCTCTCTCTCTCTCTCTCTCTCTCTCTCTCTCTCTCTCTCTCTCTCTCTCTCTCTCTCTCTCTCTCTCTCTCTCTCTCTCGCTGTCTCTCTCTCTCTCTCTGTCTCTCTCTCTCTCTCTCTCTCTCTCTCTCCAATTCATCATCATAACTAGATTTTAGTCGACGTTTCTACCAGTATAACTTAGAAAACTTCAGCTGAAATTCTTGCAATTAACGATGTTTGTCACTGAATTTATTTATGACGATCTCTGTAATCAACAATAATACACTATTTCATGTTGAAGACACTAGTTTAATATCAACTACTCGTTTATTTCCAGTAGCGACAACTTGTGACATCTTGCGACGAACCTTTCGCGATGGACCCGTCTAATTGGATCTGGGTGGTTTCTCTGTTCCTTCGCGTCCTATTGTGGAGTTTCCCATGTTGCGGGAGATTGGAGTATCTGTATTACACTCCCCTGGGGGTTCTTGTGTTTCCCGGAAGGCGGGTCTGTACGAGCGGGCGACAGACAGCGATCCAACAGTGGGAAGTATATATGCCTACGATTGTCTGAACAGCGATGACGACGGAACATTCGATATACAATATCTGTCCTATGACCCCGTGTCTCAGTTCGTACTGATGCAGTTGAGGTCCCACATTGGACTGACGATGTACCAGGGTCCGCTGTGTGGTCTGTGTCGTAACTCGTCGTTGGAGATCGTCTTCGATGACGCCATGCTGTCCCACAAAATCGGCCCTGTCGCCATCTACGACTCGACCATCTACTTCGTGTGGCAACGACGTCGGCGCACCGGCGTCAGCACCAGGCGGACAACACTGGAACTACGCACGTTCAGCGACACCTGTCGGCGTCACTTCCCTGTCACGGCATCCAGCGTATTCTATGTGAACAGGTGGGGATTGTCAGAGGCTGATTTATGAGAAGGGGCGTAGGCCAGGACCCTCCTTTGGGGGTTGTTTCTCTTATACAACCCATTACAACTCACTACATTTTAGTGTGAAACAACTAATGGGACACTAAGGATTGCCCACCTTCTGAGGTCATGGGGACCGTATACGGTAATATAACGAGTGTTTACTGTGACAACGACATACTAATGTTTTGTTTCAGTTGGAGTCACTGACCCCATTTGTATTATTTTGTTCTAATATTGTTGTATTAATTATTTCGAGTTCAGTTTAATTATAGTTACAAAATATGCAATATTATATTTAATCAATACATTACTTGGGGGTCAAACAAGCGTCTTGTTCTTGTAATGTAATTATGTCCGACAAATGTTGGTTTGCGTCTTATCACGGTGTACTTCCTTACTCATAAAATTATCCATAGAAGCAAGGCCAACTAAGGAAATAATAGTTAGCACATGCTTGGCCCTATATTGATATTTGTTGATACTGTTTTATACATATGCACGTGCTGATATTAAATACAAATATATCCAAATAAAAAATGAATGAAACAAGCGTCAGACCACAAATGAGCCAGCAGGAAACCCAGTGGTGATCTGTCCCCAGATGCTCAAAGCTCGTCGGGGTGTTGGCGGAGGAGACGTTTGAGCGGAGAGCGACCATCTACACGACGAGCAGTCTGACGGTGGCGACGGTCGACGGCGGTCTCATCTTCTTCACACAACTCCGCATCGTCGGTTTCACGGCGAACGGCATGCTGGGATCGAATCACATGGTGCTCGTGCAAATGTCGCGAGACGGACAGAAGAGATTCCTGCACAGCGAGAGAACGTCTACTACGTACTTACAGGTTGGTAATGTCATCATTAGTTGACTTCTTCTTTCATTTTTCTGATACTATGAATTGTGGTACATTGTGTTTGAAGTTATAAAAATCTCATAAATAGCGGTTCTTCGATAGACAATAAATATACATGTTGATTAAAGTGATATCTTAATGTGAAAGACAGTACTTTGAAGACTAAGCTATGGAGTGAACCGGAAATGGCACCGAATTTCGCACAGGGCGCGCATAAATCTTATCGGTGGCATCAAAAAGAATACATGTCTTACCCATACTAGTTACACGCGAGACAAAACTATACGCGAATGGTCGCCTGAATTTGATGTGCCGTGTGCTACTAATAATATAATGTCACCCGGTATTCTAAATCCATGCATAGTACTTTACATACAGTATTCTTCTGGCAACATCTTACATGCCACGCTGCTTGGTGCTGATAACCATTGTAGCGTAATGGTGCTTCAGCACGTGTTCTACTCGATATGTGGCTCCACTTTAGATATCTAATTACTCGCGATATGAGCTACCAAACACGCAACCATGAGTAATTCTAGACGTTTTTGAAACGGTTTAACGGTCTTACTTCCACGTTTATGGTTCGCACACACTATATCTCAGCTAAGACACGCGGTGCACTATTGCGAGGTGCGTGACTGTGTATATACTATACCGGGGAATAATACTTGACCGCACGCTTCTGTGTCTATTCTACCGACCCAGGTTGTTCCATCGTCGGGACCAGGTGGCACGCATGACAACACGACAGTGGCACTAATCAACACCACTGACCGGGAGCCTTGTTTGGTTAGCATAGTCTGCCGTGTCATTAGTTGGATTGTCTGACCACGCCTTCTTTAAAGCGACCTTGCCTGTTCCATTACCCGGCATCATCCTCTCAAATCAGGGTCGTACAAGCATTAGCAGGAAGGGCGCTAAACCAACTGTACTTTGTCCCACATGCTGTCTTGTTTGTGGGAACACCTGCCAAACGTCAAAGGACAATTCTAAGCAATCGCGGTTGGCCCCAATGCAAATAGAAGGTGTTTACCAGTTCAATATTTCATATTATAATTTCCACGTTTCATGCAACATGCAAATTGCGAACAATGCACAATAGGGTTTATTAAACGTACTTTGGCGGGTATCGTGCATAAAATTCCCACTATTGATTATAAATTCAATCTACCTCCTGTTTGTTGGCAGTACGTGCTACATCACACGGGTGCCGTTGCCTTCCGTGACCGTCGGTTGTGTTGGAGCGCCCTGGACCGCCTTCTCTGTGCCGACTGGACCCCCGATGGCCTCGTTAACGTCCGCACCGTACTCAAGCCCGGACAGACGGCCGGGATATGCACAGGTAACACACGTGTGTTTAAAGGGAGCCAGTATATTCCTCTATCCGGAATTAGCGGGCGTAGTAATTTGTAACAGGAAGTCTGCTGTGCTTAACGTGGGACAATGGGACATCGTTGAACATCAAAGTGTATTGCAGTTAACTCAACCCGACGTGGCCGTGTTGCCAATAAAGCTTGTTTTGAAACTGGATGTTTTGTTTACTATAGTATACTATTAATATAGTATTATTATATACATGTGCTAGACGCATTGTTAACTGCCACTGCATTTGAGAAATGAGGTCACGTTATTTGGTTAACGATAGTCTACGAGCTATTCACGTTTGATGTGACAAGTGAATTATAACAATTATCATTATTTGTATTTCTCTTTTGTAACAGCGCCAGTTGGTGATCGAATCATGGCTAACATAACGACGGGTGTCGCCATAGCAAGACGTGACGCCAATGAACTGACTCTCTACTTCGGATGCATATCTCAAGTAGCCGGAAGTGGCGGCGCTGGCATACTGCGCATGTCCGGATATGATACGTCTTCTAGGCCAGTTGCTTTGAGGACGAAATCGAAACGTATTCTAGCCGGAAGCATGTTCATAACGGACGCATGCGCACAGGAAAAAGAAGAAATAGAGGAGAAGGAAGAGAAGGAAGAAAAGGCAATGAAGGAAGAGCCGGTAGTTGAGGAGAAACGAGAAATGGTGGAAAGACAAGGACAACCAATCAAAACAGTAACAATGGCAAACTCGGCTGCAGCACAGAGAGACGTGGTTTCCGATTCTCTTTTATTGATTTTGGTGATTTTTCATATTTGGAAACATGCCACGAAGCTTCTAGTGAGGTGAAGCACTAGACTATTAAATGAAATGTGCTCAAACAAATTGAATAAATAAGTCTCGGATAATGCCAACCTTCCTTCTGCGTGAATCAACGATTTTTTAAATTCACAAACCCTCGTATCGATTGATAACAATTTCTTCCAATTAAAGTGTGTCTGTGTTTAAGCCTGTATAGTTGTCTTTGCTGTGTATTGAAAACCGTAGATTGTATAGTTGTATGATATAATGCAGCACTGTTTCACCACCGAAGCAGCATTTGTTTAGGTCCATAATTTAAGTTTCATCTCATAAAGATAATCCCACTAACATCCGTTTGACTTTACGTTCATGTGCTTCCAAACAAAACCACGACCCAGAGTATATGAAGTACATTTAATAATTTTTTTTAATCCGCTTATTTGTAATAAAGAGTTAATTTTAACGAAAACTAGTCAATATATAATACCCGTCTAGCAACCAGTGCACTCCTGGTTGCTGTGTGTTTATTGATAAGCCATGTGCCATGGGCGGACGCGTTACCATTGGAATGGAAACTAATAATGCATTTTACGATAAGGTGTAGCTGGATTTGTTTAAAAAAATCGATGCGCAACGGAACTCCTCAATTGTTTGCCATTGGCTAATTCACTAATGGTTTAATAGAACGTAGTTGTTTCAATAGTTGTTTCACGTTGGCCATCATAGACACGGTTCTTCATTTGTCATGTGTACTGTATTGTTCATACAGTGGGCACCTACACTTGCGACCACATCCCAACATTTTCCAATTGATGTGCCTTTTCTGACGTTATCCATTACATTTTATAGATGATTTAATTGCCTTCCTCAATCTCTGGCGATGTATTTTCTTACAATCTCCTCCGCCGAGGCTAGTCACATATGTTCCCCTGTGACTTATTTCGACTAAGTAAGACACAAAGCTTATGCATAATTTGTTATCTTTATGCATGATTATTGTATTTCTTCGTCGCAAAAACACCTTTGTGAATTGCATTCGTTGTCGTTTCGTGCACGAATATATAATTATAATAAACGACGCACTGTGATTTGCAATGTCTGATAAGCTTTCCACCTTTCATATAGATGGTGATATTTCCTTCTTGATTTCTCCACGTTGTTTCCTACCTTGTGGGCGTAAAACTCGGTAAAGTGAGACATATGCAGACGCAGCTGTAATCATGTGTGCATATTCACACGGGTCACTCGCGCTGTTTTATGTGCATAATATAATATCTACTTTTAATTAATTTCATGTAGGCCCTAAATAATGGCATACCTGTTATGTTTGTAATGTATCATTTGTATTCCAATAAAGTATTGCTTTTTATAATAAATGTATTACGGTTCCTGTGAAATATACATGAGCACAGAGGCAACGAGTATAACGGGGCGAGATGCGTCAAACGTGTAGGTTCAACGACCGACCATCTGGGCAACAGGATTAAAACAATAATTTCTTGATAACCGGGTGGAGTGTACACAATCATGCTTGTCTTGCTACAGTTCCGTTGCTGCAGCAGCAGCTGCTGTAGCAGCAGCAGCAACAACAACTGCAGCAACTGCAGCAAAACACGCAGTAAGTTGTTCACATAAAACTGAATAACTGTCAACAAAAATGTACAAAACCACCTTTATTGGAAACAAAATTACTGTTTGTGTTGCAAGACCCGCTTGATTTGGGCAACGATGTTTTAATCTTATATTTTTGTCAATCACTTCAAAATCAGCACAACATGGCAACTGGTGGAAGCCACTACTGAAGCTATCTGTCCAACGGCGTATGTCGTATGACATATGCTGACATGCCTGGTGTATGGCGCGGGCAATTAATCATTATATGTACTGCATTATAAGACCATGCCATATTTAATTAAGATGATCGTCAGCGGCATAATTAATAGGTGCCTTATTTGCCCGTTGGCTCGGAGTGACTCTGCGTATAGCCCCGGGGAATTACTGGCTGCTACTAATACTCAACGGAAGAACGTTTATCATTTGCTATTGCCTTCCGGCTGATAAACTGCCTCGCCGTGTCACAAGACGGAAACAAGAGACTTGATCAACATATGTTTACTATTAGTGTTTACTATTAGCGGAAGGAACAGAGTGGAGCCAGAGTTGTATCGCTATCACGTGACCTTTATCGACCGACACGCCTTCTGTTTATGGCTGTTGTGACAAAACAACGCCAGGCTTTCTAAAAGGAAAGATAAAGAGTGGGCGTAAAGCTTGGAGCTATTGTACACAGACGCGCGCATCAGCGTAGAGTTTACGGAAGCCGGTCAACCGATAATGCCACAGCCAGGTCTTTTAACATTGTGCACAGAATGTGGTTCATAAATGAGAGACCTGCGAGATTTGGTGGCAGAAATGCCAATCTAATTTCTTGTTCGCATGGTTGGTGCTGTAAAAACAAGTCTGACCGACTGCGCATTTGGGAAAACAATTGGAAATTCTTTACTGTTGTGCACATACATGGGTTTAGAACAGTTTTATCAACAGACATATGTCGACATGCTATACCATTTTTATATAAATAATTTAACCCTAAACACATTTGAATACTCACCAAATATAAACTACAAAAACTAAGTGCACAGAAAAGGCGCGAAGTCGCCTGTTCTAAGTATGTTAGAAAATAATCATCATTGCCCCGTTCCCCGGTAAGGAAAAACGAGCTACGCTTGAAGAACAATGTGATGGTTTTGGCGAGCATCAAAGGGGTGGGCGCAGTTTGATGTTTTGGAGTATCAAGGGAGAATGCAGTTGGAGGGGTGCAGTTGGGTGTTTTGGGATCCTCGTTGGTTGCAGTTCGACATCTCAAAGGGTTTGTTGTTGGATGTTTTAAGCGAAGTCAAATAACGCACCCCAAAGACTTTAACCACACTACGGGTCTGCACTAGGAAAAACGAACGTACTAAACTATATACATTGCCGCATACCGGCCTTTGCATGAACTTTTACCCAGAAAGGCACCTTTTGGAATACGCCGACGTGATATAGCGACCAAGGCAAGCAGTCAAGACGACACATCGCGAGCAGCCGTGATCCATTAAAGGTGATCGACTCCAGGCGGTCTGATGATTCTCTGTCTGTAGTTTTACTTCATCCGTTACATCATTGGAACAACAGAAACGGCCTATTCCGCTCGCTTTCTACTCTACTATACACTATTGCCTCTCGTTGGTGGAAGTTATAGTTATATATTGAAGAACCTCCTAGTTGCTTTCAATGATGTTACAGTGACGCTCATTGGCTTGCGAGTATATCATTGTGCAAGCCAGATGTTCACGAATGTCAACATAGATGCTTGCCATCTTGTGTGGAGCGTAGTAGCGCAGCGGTAAGAGCTTCGGACTCTTGACTGAGAGAACCCGGGTTCGAATCCTGTGCGGCGGTGTCGAACCTTGGGCAAGTTCGTTTACTCTACATTGCTTCAGTTCGCTCAACTGTATGAATGAGTACCGGGGAATAGACAGTGGTGGAAACGTGTGTACAAATAGCCTTCGTGCATTAATGGCAACGTGGCTGAATGCTTCCAAGATAAGTCGAGATGGTGTTCGACTGATCAGGTCTGCCACGGAATAAAGTGTAAAGTGCTTTGAGCAGTCCTCAGGACTGGATACTGCGCTGTATAAGAAGTTACCTTTTTACCTTTACTATTATTACGATCTTGCTTGTTAAATTGATGTATACTAGACACAACACGAAGAGGTTAGCCCCAACATTGGTAACAGGTATTTTTGTCCACAATCTGCTTATATATTGGCACTTGTTATCATATTATAAGACAAGGCATGATGCTAGGGAAAATTGGTCAATATACGGTTTGCATTTATTTATCGGTATTGGCAACAAGTCCAGATGGCATTTACACAAGGAAGCTACAAAATAGTAGTTTATCTACAACGAATTATCTCACAGCTGGTTGGTTGTTTGGCCATTTGAACAGGTCATTCAGCATTGCAGGTAATTGTAGTATTCCCGTTTTCCTTTTTAATAGCATATACATTTTCCTGGTTAATCAACGCTTCAAGCTGACTTCAGTTATCCATAACTAATTATAATGCATGGTTACATTTCTTCTAGATTGTCTCATTAACAAATCACGTATATTCAGACGGTAAATTATCTTTCCTCTCTTAACATATATGGAGTTCCCTTATTTAAACCTGGCTCTCAGTACTTTATTAAAGTATATATGCGAGCGTGTGACCGACCATGCAATATTTACAAAAGTATATCATTTAGCGCTTAATGCACGTCATATTGAACGGTTTACGCTAGCATCTGAACGATAGGGTGAACGGCGAACTGATTAT
>OZ023206.1:67430807-67560807 GCA_963995525.1 Escarpia spicata | reverse complement strand
AGGGACATTACAGTGTATATTATCGGGACATTTATCTCAAGGAAGACCGTACACTGTAGTTCTTTTTATACTTTTAAACATACCAAGGAGAAGTCTTGGTTTAGCTCTGACAAGAATTCATGTGGACATCTTCGGACAGTTTTGGTATCAGACGTACGAACTACAATAGGGCCTACTGTAATAACAGGGTTCGAATAGATCCTGAAATACAGCAATTTGAGATAAAAAAAATTTAGGTATACTAGGACACGATACAGTGGTTCAATAGTATGGTACTAATCCGGTAGGTGGCAGCATGTTACGGCCTCGTATTATAATCCAGGGGCCGGTTTATTGAAGCGTACTTAAAGTTACGCAACTACTTAGCGTCACGTGTTTACGTAAATTCCTATGTTCGCTTATATTAAATAAATCACGTCATTTACTAAGACAATCATCTTAGCGTTAAGAACGTTCTTATGCCCCGGCCTGTAGCGTTGATGCTTTGGAGCACGAAGTGCCTTTTTCGGCATGGGACATTTTTTCGCGGTGTCGGTGGTGCGGAGGGGGTACGTGTGCAGCGCAGGAGCGCAGCGGTAAGAGCTCCAGACACTCGGCGGTGTCTACGGTGTTCACTCAGCTTTATGAATGAGTACCTTGCTATAGGCAGTGGTGATTATTTGTGTACAAATAGTCTTCGCGCATTAATTGCAGCGCGGCTGAATGCCTCCCAGAGATGGTGTTCGATTGAACAGGTCTGCCAGGGAGTAAAGTGTAAAGTGCTTTGAGCAGTCCTAAGGACTGGATACTGTGCTATATAAGAACTTACCTTTGCCTTTACTGCTAGTGTTGGACATTTTCACGGTGTCAAAGGGGTAATGGTCGAGAGTTTTTGCAGTCCCATTCCAATATATTTGACAGAATCTCAACTCATTTTACGTCATGATTTAACATAAACTACATCTAATTCCATCCAAGCGGAACTACTAAACGGAACTATCTTGGGTCAACGCACGGGGGTGCATCCTCGCCCATCGTAGCCGGCCTGGTTTCCGTTATAGTTACCGTAATACCTTGAAACATAGGCCTATAACATATAATCCCACACAACATCCAGATAGATCTTACTCAAATAACATACGTAATGATATCTTGCACCTGACTGATATGGATACAAAAAGAAGTGATTAAACCATTGACGTAATCTCACTATCACAATGACTGTGTGTGCGCGCGTGCGTGTGCGTGTTCGTGTTCGTGTTCGTGTTCGTGTGTGCGTGTTCGTGTGTTCGTGTGTTCGTGTGTGCGTGTGTGCGTGTCCGCGTGTCCGCGTGTGCGCGTGTCCGCGTGTGTGCGTGTGTTTGTGCGTGCGTGCGTGCGTGTATGTGTGCATGGGTGCGAGTGTATGTGCGTGTGTGCGTGTGTGCGTGTGTGCGTGTGTGCGTGTGTGCGTGTGTGCGTGTGTGCGTGTGTGCGTGTGTGCGTGTGTGCGTGTGTGCGTGTGTGCGTGTGTGCGTGTGTGCGTGTGTGCGTGTGTGCGTGTGTGCGTGTGTGCGTGTGTGCGTGTGTGCGTGTGTGCGTGTGTGCGTGTGAGCGTGTGTGCGTGTGTGCGTGTGTGCGTGTGTGCGTGTGCGCGTGTGCGCGTGTGCGCGTGTGCGCGTGTGCGCGTGTGCGCGTGCGCGCGTGTGCCTGTTTGTACGTGTGTGCGTTTGTGCGGAAGTGGTGGAGCAGCACAACAATTAATAAGCTACTCAGGGTCTCGTTACTTTGAGTATCGTAACGTTCCTATCCTCGTTGAACTATGGCAACGTTGGCAATAATTTTCGTGGAAACATCAGCTTGTTGATGCGGTCTTAGGTGAATATCTACTTGATGTCGCACCTAATGACACTGGTTGTAACGAGGGGTCACTGTGAATAATATAAGAACGATTATCGTGTATATATATTGGCTCAAACGGAAGGCACAGCTGCCAATGAAATACTGGCGGAACAAACTGCTGAATACAGGAAGTCGCTTAATTTGATTAATCAGCGACGCTGTGCATATGGATGAGCAGTCATGCGGGGTCTTTCGTGGTCTTGCATGCGGTATGTCAACAGAATACAGTCGTATAATAGCTGACAACTGACCAGGACACCGCATACGGCGAATGAAAATGACGCTGATGTTGCTGCTGCTTCTTACTACGATTGAGTGCTACGAAACAAGTCGCCCAGTGACGGGTAAGTAGAGCTGAAGCACCGACACATATATATATATATATGTATATATATGTATATATGTATATTTATATATATATATATATATATATATATATATATATGTATATTTATATATATATATATATATATATATATATATATATATATGTATATTTATATATATATATATATATATATGTATATTTATATATATATATATATATATATGTATATTTATATATATATATTTATATATACATATTAATACGCTAGTTATGAAGCATTGTAACAGTATCTCCTCCCAAGCGCTGAGGTATATTCGACTTGTTCTATGTTCGTACGCGTTCTTTGAACTAAAACAAAACCAAAACAGATATGTTCTTATAGCACGCGCTATCGAGCCTTTAGGACTGTTCAAAGCGCTTTACATATTGTTCGCTGACATATCTGTTTTATCATAAACCCTCTCGAGTTCTCTGGAAAGAATTTAGCATCGCTAATTACTGCCCGAATACTATATTAATTTAGTTAACAACTAACATGAGTAGTAACGATTTAGCATTGCAACATGCAAATGAATGCTGGTTTATTTTGTATTACTTGTGAAGGGCTTCGGGGAAAACGCGATATATCCATTTTCTTAGGTTTGAGAAAAAGGAACCTTTGTGTTTAATCCTCAAACATTGTAAATGAAGTTGGTATATATCAAGAATCAAAAATCATACAGACTGGAACCAAAGTCTAATATATTACGCAAAATGTGATATTAAATAATGTTGTTACAAAACGCGGCGTCATTTCGCCTAGCTGCAAGTGCGGCACGGCGGTGCTGATTTCCAAAAGGGCCTTAAAACACGAGTCGGCTGCACCCACCTCCCGCCAACCGCCAACATATGTTTCTTGATATTTTCTTTTTAATTGAAATATAAGCTATTAAATTTTAAAAATGGCGTTTATCGCGTTTTACCCTTCCCCTTCACATATTTGTATCTCGTAGCCAATAAAGTTGAAGTGGTCATTCTCCGCTAAGTCCTGTCTCCTCTCTCTGACCATCCGTCTAGCTTCAGTTCACTTCATCTACCACAGTTCGTGTCTCTCGTTTTGTGTCGTGCCTCGCCAGTTCGCCACCTTTCAGCGACCCACTTTACGTTTACCTTCCGATATTAGGCCGGGCATTAAGGCAGTGGTTGTCGTCGACATTCTGTGTATATTGTGCCAATTCCATGAATCTTATTTTTCAGCAGTTTCATAGATTCAGTAAACAGTATTTATAAAGTTGTGTATACAAATCATGATGTAAATCAGTCAAACGTTGTGCTTAAAGGGACGTAGTCTGTTCGTCTGCCCGGAATTAACGGGTGTAGTAAATTGTAACAGGACGTCTGCTGTGTTGAAGGTGGGACGTAGAACATTAAAGGGTATAGCAAATAACTCTGCCCGATTCGGCCGTATGCCAATAAAGCTTGTTTTAAAACTGGATTTTTTGTATCCGTAGTCGTGCCTTCAAATTGTGACCGTTATTACTGGCTTACAAAACATAATTTGGCGGGCAGCATACTTGCAACATACTTAGTATAGTCTTACGAACATGGTAGTAATTAATATATGAAAAACTAGATAGAGACTACCTCTTTTTTAACATATAATGCGTCATATCCGGACATATCATTCTAAATAACAATGGTATGCACGCACTGTGCGATATAAACTTTGGTTTTTGTAGCGCATTGTAAAACCACTAAATGCGATATAATGGAAGTGGTGGTCATATTAGCTCGCAAAGTCCAGAAAAAGGTGTAGCATTTGTTATGTTTCAACTCCCCCCGCACCCACCGCCACCAGAATGTGGTGTAGGAATTGCGATTCTGAGTTATCAACAATGGCTCCCCAACCTCCAACCAGTGCCCACATAATCCAACTGGTGTGGCACAATTGTCAAAATATGTTCCACCACGTTACCCGATTCTCATATAAACAACACCATAAATGTGCCTTCGTGTACGTTCCGTTCAGTAGGTGACGTCATTGCAATTGGAGCTGTTGGACTTGGTGAATGTATATGACCACTTTATGAAATCGAAGTGTACGTGTAAATCACACACTGTGTTAACATTAATCACGACGTTAATTTGCAGCTATCATCGAAAATGCAAGTATCACTAGCGACGTTGTCTACAATCCGAGGACAGATCACTTATCAACAAGCGGGGTGCATGCGACAATACGCCCCAAACACGAACTTGAAACTTCATCATCATATGGTGAAACGGTTAGCGGGAATGGTAACGATTTCAATAGCAATCCTACACACGTGACACATAAGGAAGGAAGCACGCGGCCAGCCGATGTCACGAGTATCGAAGGTGAATCTGGCGGATTTATGCCGTCCAACGAGCTGAGCACGCAACCGTCCGCAGCCTCTCGGCTCAAGCAACTGGAAGACCAATTTTACGACATACTCTGTCAAACGTCTTGTAAGGGCCGCTGCGGTAGTTCGAACTCTAATCCAGGGTCGCATTGCTACTGTGACGCATCGTGTCAACAACTGGGTGACTGTTGTCTTGATTACGAAGCTGCGTGTGCATCTGGCCCGAATGTGACACGTGAGAATTACGTTGACATTGTACGTAGACGAGAGCCCCTGTCTATGGAATGCGTCACTATTTCTAGTAATGTCATGTTGGTTGTGACGTCGTGTTCACCAACTTACTCACTGAATCAAAACAGTGTCGTACGTGGCATGTGCCAGTATTCTATATCGGAAAAAAGAAACATCACTACCGAAGTTCCAGTGATGTTTCGCGGCGTCATCTATCGCAACAGATACTGCGCTATATGCAATAATCCAGATACTGACTTCAGCGACATGACTGAGTCCAACTTTAAGATTGATTGTGAAAGAAACAGTTTAAGAGCGTATGAGATTTGGCGACACGATGGCATGGACGCCTTTGTCTCTTATGCTATTGACGCGTGCAAGTTCCACATAGACATGCATTCTGTATTTGAGGGTCTTCGTCGCGATTACAGTCGCTACAACTGCAGGCAAGCAAAAATTCCCCGTCGGTGTGATACGGCAGTAGACAGTGATCATCATTACCTGCTGTCGACCTGCCGAATGTATCGCGCGGATATTGGCAACTCGGAGATGTACGTACAGTACAGAAATCCACATTGCGCAATGTGCAGTGGAGCGTCCGTGACAGAGCTGAGTTGTCCGTTCTCATTACGTGTTTTCACTACGTTTCCTTCCCCATCGCTGCCCAGTTTTAGCCTCCTTTTAGATTTCAACGGAGAGCGTCATCTAGCGTTCAACAATTCCCCGCTGTGTCCCTCACACCTGCTGCCCGACTACACACGTGACACTTGCGTCACCCCTACGTGCCCACCCGGTCACGTGAACTTGCGAGACAACATAAACTGCACAAAGTTGAACGTGACGGTGGAACAGATCTTGTCCGGAAGAATCCAGTCAGTTACCACAGTTGTGACGGCTTTACACATACCGTCTGACGTCCCTGACGATGAGTATGTGCTCATAGAAGGAACGTTAGAATTGGTAATAGAGCGTGTGCATATAAAAGGTATAACGTTGGTCATCAACGTGTCCTATCACACCGCTTGTGTCAACCTGCAAGACTATCTGCTGGGGAGGTTTGAAGACAAGTGCTGGAACCAAACAAATCACGATATTATGTGTTTCGCTTATCAGATATCGAACATTCCATTTCGGAAAATCATTCCTCACGTCAACGCTATCAGGAAGGCCATTATCCGTGAATTAAACAACATTCCCACTGCCAGCATGAAAGAACTGTTTGTCTTGAATCACGTCGTAAATGAAACACTGGACGGTTGTTTTGTTGGAACTTCCAGAATTCGGACTCAGCTGGTATTACTGGGACACGACCTGTACCGGGATACTTTCCCGTCCACCTTCCTAGTTGACGACACGTCGATTATGTACACGACTGACGAAGTTCCTCTAGTCTTGTCGTGGCAGCGTAACATCTCAAATGTGTCGGTGTGGTTCGAGCAACACGCCGCACTTGTGTGTGAACCGGACGTCCTCACGTGCGCGACTGTCACGTTGCAAGCGAACGAATACATCGACATGGGCAAATCGCTGCTGCTTCACGGCGAAACGAACGTTAGCAAGCGAGATGTGTTTCAGTTGGATTTTGACGCAATTGTACTATGTGCTGATTTACTGCCGAATATAACTACCAGTCAACACATGGCCGTAATTAACATTAGTTGGGAAGACGCTTTTAAGGGCATTATTACTCTAATTGGAAACGTGTTGTCGATGATATGTCTCGTCGCCACAATGGTGACCTATTGTATGTTTCCGTCCCTTCGTACTGTTCCGGGGAAGAGCGTCATGAACCTCACAATGGCGCTGTTTCTTGCGCAGCTCACCTTCCAACTGAACACAACTGTTGTGCCGTATCGAGAAGCATGCGCCGTGGTTGCAGCGCTACAACACTATGCGTGGCTCGCCGCCTTCCTTTGGATGAACGTACTTGCCTTTGATATCTTCGTTACATTCTCCTCACTAAGACCTTCCAACAATCTCACAACTACCATACGTCTTCGCGTTTTCGCCATATACGCTTGGGGCCTTCCGGCTGTCTTTGTCGCTGTTTGCCTGTCCATCGATTTAGCCATGGAGCTTCCATTCAGCTATGGAGGAACAACACACTGTTTTATCGTCGGGCGTCATGCTATAGTGTTTTATTTCGCAACACCTTTAGCGATGATCATCGCTGCAAACACCGTCTTCTTCGTTCGCACCGTCTTTGCGTTCAGAAGAGCCATATCGATCGGCAACCAGGCGCGGACTTCGCAGCAGCAACGTCGCAACATGTGCACCATCTACGCACGTCTGACGTCAATAATGGGGTTCACTTGGGTGTTTGGGTTCCTTGCTAACGTTGACGCACTCCATTTCCTCTGGTATTGTTTCATTGTTTGCAATACTCTTCAGGGTGTATTTATTTGTTTCTCGTTCGCGCTCACCCAACAAACGCGCCAACTCTGGCGGAGTGACCTGAACACCTACACCATGGAGAGCGATATATACAGACGCACGAAGAAGCTGAAGTCGAAGTATTCTTCAAAGACATCATACATAACATACGATTGTGAAAACACTCGAATGTGAGGTTCGTACATCACGTATTTAAATATGTAAGTAAAACCAGAACGTTTGAACTGTAGATAATAATACACTTTTGTTTCCTACCTGCATTTCCAGTTTACAAGTCCGAGTTACTGTGGACATACTACTGATCTACCGTCATCCATGAAATGAATCCATTGTTATTGTCACAAGCAAAATGCCCTTCCTACTATATACACAGAAACGCAGAAAATCTTTTCCCGAAATATTCGTAAAGAACTTTTGCTACGACTTAAATTTGAGTAGTTCTTAGCAATGATTGTTGCAAATTATGTAAAACAGATTAGGTGCATGCATATTTTTGGCGTGCAAAAATAATTATATTTTCTTAAGTGCTAAAGACTTTTTATTCACCTGTCTTGAAAAGGTGTTTAAAAAACTTATGCATACGATTAAACCTACGGTTATTTGTCAGTAATAGTGTCAGTTCCGCCATGTGCGCTTCAACAGCGACACCCATGGTTTTTGTGACTATACCGTCTGTGACTTAACTGACACTTGTTGCTTTTGGGTAGAAACTAGACCTCAGAATTCCATTGTGGCGTCAGATCTTCTGCTTAACAATACGAGGAACGCTAACATGTGACCAACTAGGCAGCCATGCAGTCATGCAAGACGATGCTAAATCCATGCCACCTGCTGATACTAAATAAAGTAAAATGTGACAAATCACATTTACTCGATTTTTCCCACCTATATTTATTAATCCAGGACAAGCGTCCTCTCGTCGGACACCTAGAAGTGTTTCTACAACGTCCTAGCTATCGACCTAGTGTCCATTTATGAAAGTATCTGCCTTGGGTGCACATTTTCTCCACAGCTTGACTCAGCTGATTTTAAGTATTTGCGATCGAGTGACAAGTTTGAATTAAATTTATTTCAACA
The DNA here is from genome assembly GCA_963995525.1 of Escarpia spicata. Taxonomy (NCBI): domain Eukaryota; kingdom Metazoa; phylum Annelida; class Polychaeta; order Sabellida; family Siboglinidae; genus Escarpia; species Escarpia spicata. The sequence goes on along the minus strand of OZ023206.1, from coordinate 67,552,554 downwards.
TACAAATGTATACAATAGGCCTACATTGCCCTACTGTACACAATAACATGGATGATAATGTGTTGAAAGAGGGCTACAAAAATATAACACATGTGTTGTTTGTTATTTAATTATTTTAGCTTAATAACATATGTAGCTGATCAAACGAAAGTAGGGTAGAGCTGGGTTGGTTGTCACACGGGCTGGTTATCACAATGCCTCTAGTGTTTCCCATAGATGGCAACAGCGTTCGAAATTGTCACTGTAGTGGCCGTTTAGTAGACAAGAACCTCCATGTGTAATTGTTTATACCGCAACACAATATTGACGCATAGGTGTGTCTTCGCTTTGTCGTGTCATAACTAAAATGTATTTACGATACAACACCGAGTAGTATTTAATTGTCACACATTGTAATATACACACCCCAGATATGTTAATCGCAGGATTAGCCTCTAGCAATTGTGGACAGATTTTGAGTAATTTTATTCGATTACAGTACAAAAGTAATCATAATCGTGGTTTCAATTACAACTTAAATGTGTGTGCAAATACATCGTTAAATTAGGCGTCTCATTATTTGATTATTCCACATTCGCATCCATGTACACTGCAATGCAGTACCGACTTTTGCATTTTAATATACCATGTTTAATTCTCTCTTGACTAAAATTGGTTGCAATAAAAAGTGTTATTTTATTACGTCAATTATATTGTGAATGTAATAATGATTTCACCTTGTTTATTGGGCCGGCTATATATTTTATGTTTATCTTTTGAAACTATAATTTCTTGTTATAACAAGATATAATCAAGATCTCAGAAATCTCAGAAAACAAATCAAAGTTTGTAATTTGCATCATGTCCAAAATGCTCTTCTGTATAAAACGCCATTGAAGGCGATTTGAAGCTAGTAACAGAAGTATAATTGTTTGAGTGTCATTTCAGATTGCGGGCCAGATTCGATGTGACGTCAGTACTTACAGTGAGTGATCTACTTCTGAGTGGCAATACACTGATCAGTTGTGAACAGTCCCACGACCTGGACACAACTGTTGACCACTCCTAGCAATGTGACCACAACACCGGACATCGCAGTCTGCGCAGTGTTAGCCAGCATACGGCCAGCAGGAGTGAGAGCCCCGGCACTGACACCAACGAGAAACCGCGTGTGAGTGACATGTCTACAGAAGTGTCTGAAAATAGTGATAACCATCTGATACATATGCACATTCACACTGATCAGAAAATGTACACAAGATACTTTTGTGTGATGATATTGGAAAACAGTGATATGTGTCTTATGCATATGAGTACTAGTAGTAACTGAGTGTAATCGGGACCCCCAAATGTATCGAAATATCAAAGGATTTTGCCATTTTGATTGACAGTTCATGTATAGCTGTTTTGCCATTTGCTTACCTATACGATTTTTTTAAATTACCTAACTAATTAGTTAATTAATTACGCAATTAACTAATTAATTAACTAATAAAAAATAAAACATAAAAAAATTGGGGGAATGGGGAAAAAAACATATTAAAAATTTGACTTTCTAACGGAGCTGTAGAAAAGACAGCCTAATAGTACGTTGTTCCCGGTCATGGAAATGATGCACGCCTCCCATTGCTCATGATTGAAACAATCCGCGCTTGAAAAGAAGATAGTCCGCGATAAAGGCTTATTCAGTTGCGTTCTCTAGCGGACGTCCTAGCCCCTATATCTCGTAGCGTCTCCCCCACTTACTTGCCACCATGCACAAGTGGGTGTGCATGTAGACCGTACGCACGATTCCTGTAGTGATTATGCTGGTCGTGGTGATACAGTGCTGTCCCTTCTGGCCCCACCAGGCGCACGAGATGACGCTGCTGCCCCCCGCGTGAGACGCCCACATAAGCGTTGACCGTTCATGCGCTGACCTTTTTGTCATGATTAATGACATCTTTGTTATAGTTTCTAGGAGTCAGCCGCTGTAATTGCCAGCGCCTACTAGGGGTGGTGGATGCTGATCGGCGTTCATTATCTGAACTGTTTTTTTCTAGCAGCGCCCGTCGCTGTGGTTCCCGTATCTGAAGTGTTTTCGCTAGTCGTGACCATCGCTGGAATTTCAACAACGTCTATGTTTCAACGTAAAAACTATGTAATTAAAAGGCAAACGGTGAGTTAATGAAGCTTTTTTTATAAACGGTGTGCGGGTAGTGATTTCTAGTTGTAAATGGCAAAGACAACTTAACACATTTCGTATTTATTCCCATTATGTGTGTAATCCTCCATAATCCGTATTTATTCCCATTATGTGTGTAATCCTCCATAATCCGTATTTATTCCCATTATGTGTGTAATCTTCCATAATCCGTATTTATTCCCATTATGTGTGTAATCCTCCATAATCCGTATTTATTTCCATAGTCACGTCTGCATAGTACAGACTTTCGTTTATGTATGTATTTTTTATTTATTTTTATTTTAAGTTCCATAGTGGTGTTAGGTATTTTTAACACCTGTAGGAGGTCGTAACGAACAAACATATATATATATGTGTTTATATAGGCTTGTATGCACAAACAAAAGCGTTGTGACGTCGGATTTTAACATAGTCTTGAAGCGGTGTAAAAGCGTCGTGATTTAGCCGCTTTCGTTCGTGTTCGTCGTCGTGAATAAAACATTCAAAACTGGAAAACGACTTTACAACCTAAGATCTTTCACTCACTCATGTTGGCCAATGGGGTCGAACATTAGTGGCCTCTATCATCCGTCTCCAGATCCCCCAGAGGACAGAACGCATACATACATAATACTATAGCCACACGGTAAAGGCTTAATTAGTAGCGGCCTCGAGCGGTCGCGTGAGCATCTATATTTCTCAGCGTCAGTTCACGGTAAAGGCCTATCCAGTAGCGTGGAAGCAGTAACTAAGAACTAATATGGTACTTCTTTCATGTTTCTAAGTGATATATTTTTAGCAAAGATACAACTATTTTAAAGTTTAATTTTAGTAACATCTCTGACAACTTTTTTGCATATTTCCTAATACGAAATATTTAACTCATTTTGCATCATCAGAAAGTACATATTGGGATGTCTCTTGAGTTTTATGCTGTCACACAGTTCATGCAGTCAGCAAACATAGCTCTAATCATAACAACATTGTAAATCATCACTAAAAATCTTCAAAGGGCGAGAGAAATTGCAAAATATCAATCCCACAATGCATCGTGCACATGCGAACCAGTGCGTCTGATTGGAGAACACATGATGGCGTCAGATTGTCAAGCAAGGCTTCTAAAAACGGACCTTGTCAACCAGTCAGTAGTACTGACTAAGTTCATTAACACTGGAATCAAGTTATATCATACATATTTCTATATCCTTCGGCATATGCAATAAACATCAATCGACTATCCGAATACGTTAAAACGACCACAAATGCTCTATTGCACGTGTTCAAATATAAGCCGCTTAAAATGCCAAATTAATATAACTTTTTGTAAACTAATTACCGTGACAATTAGTATAGGTCAGAATAATAGTAAAGAGCAAAGAAAAAGGCGGAATTGCTTAGCCACTATGCAGTGGCGCAGTGGCAGAGCATTGGACTTTCTGTCGAGAGAACCCGGGTTCGACTCCTTTGCTGCCATGTCGAACCTTGGGCAAGTTCATTCACTTCACATTGCTCTAATTCACTCAACTGTATAAATGAGTGCCTGGCCATAGACAATGGTGGATATTTGTGTACAACAATTTTTTGGCCAATTGATTGCAGCATGGCTGAATGCTTCCCAAAAGAGTTGAGATGATCTACCATGGAGCCATCATTGAAACCTAGCTCGGTCTAAACACCTTATGCAGCTTTTAAGTTTTAAAGAGAGAGAGAGAGAGAGAGAGAGAGAGAGAGAGAGAGAGAGAGAGAGAGAGAGAGAGAGAGAGAGAGAGAGAGAGAGAGAGAGAGAGAGAGAGAGAGAGAGAGAGAGAGAGAGAGAGAGAGAGAGAGAGAGAGAGAGAGAGAGAGAGAGAGAGAGAGAGAGAGAGAGAGAGAGAGAGAGAGAGAGAGAGAGAGAGAGAGAGAGAGAGAGAGAGAGACACACACACACACACACACACACACACACACTGTGACATTCATTCCGTAAATGATTAAGCTTAATACTATATTTTTAAGACAGTTATTGCGTAAATGATATACCTGTTTAAACTTGATAGTATTTTTAAAGATCTGTATTAATGCCGTTATGATATATTCCGTTATATCTCCGTAAATGTTTAAGCTTGATAGATCGTAATGTAAGACATGTATTTAACACCCGTTTATGAAAGTTTCGTAATAATACTTGTGTGTATTTTTAAAGGAGAGAGATAGAGAGACCGTAATACGTGTAGGTTTTAAAGTTCCTTAGTGGTCGTAGGCATTTTAACACCTGTAGGACGCCGTAGTGCAATAGTCCCATATAGGCCTGTATGCATAAATGTGTATTTAAGCATTGTGACGTTGTATTTTAACATAGTCTTGAAGCGGTGTAAAACCGTCGTAATTTAGCCGTCGTAGGTATTTTTATCACGTATAGGAAGTCACAATGGACACACACACACACACACACACACACACACACACACACACACACACACACACACACACACACACACACACACACACACACACACACACACACACACACACACACACACACACACACACACACACACACACACACACACACACACACATATATATATATATATATAGACCTATATAGGCCTGCATATATAAATGTGTTTTTAAGCATTGTGATGCTGCAAGACAATATTTAAAGTTCCGTAGTGGTCGTAGGTATGTCTAACCTAACACCTGTAGGAGGTCGTAATGGAATAGTCATATATAAGCTGTATGCATAAACGTGTTTTTAAGCGTTGTGACGTTGCATTTTAACATAGTCTTGAAGCGGTGTAAAACCGTCGTGATTTAGCTGCTTTTGTATGTGTTCGTCGTCGTGAATAAAACGTTGAAAACTGGAAAACGACTTTACAATCTAACATCTTTCACTCATTCATGTTGGCCACTGGGGTCGAACATTAGTGGCCTCTGTCATCCGTCTGCAGATCCCCCAGAGAACAGAACGCATACGTACATAATACTATAGTCACACGGTAAAAGGATTAATTAGTAGCGGCCTCTAGCGGTCGCGTGAGCGTCTATGTGTCTTAGCGTCCTTTCACGGTAAAGGCCTATCTAGTTGCGGGAAAGCAGTAACTAAGAAATAACATGGTATTTATTTCATGTTTGTAAGTTAAATATTAATTAGCAAAGAAACAACTGTTTTATTTAAAGTTGGAATTTAAATAAAATTTCTTACAACTTTTTTGGCCATATTTCCTAATACAAAATATTTAACTCATTTTGCATCATCAGAAAGTACATATTTCGAAGTCTTTTGAGTTTTATGCTGTCACACAGTTCATGCAGTCAGCAAAGTAAGCCCTAATCATAACAACATTGTAAATTATTACTAAAAATCATCAAACCGTGAGAGAAATTGCAAAATACAAATCCCACAATGCATCGTGCACATGTGAACCAGTGCGTCTGATTGGAGGAGACATGATGACGTCAGAATTTCAGGCAAGGCTACCAAAAATTAATCGTGTCAACCAGTCAGTACATCAAGTTATACCATACATATTTATATATCCTTCGGGATATGCAATAAACATCAATCGACTATCCAAATACGTTAAAACCACCTCAAATGCTCTAGTGCACGTGTTCACTTAAAATGCCAAATTAATATAACTTGTGTCAACTGATTACCATGACAATTACAACTTAAGGTGCATGTCGGAATAATAGTAAAGACTAAAGAAAAGGGCGGAATTTCTCAGCCACTGTACAGTGGCGCAGTGGTAGAGCACTGGACTTGTTGTCGAGAGAACTCGCATGGTGTTACTGCCTTGTGATTAAAATTTCCTAATGGCATATTCATGCAAGATTATTAATCGATAAGATGCATATTTAGTTGTTCATATATCCTAACGTGTGTAGTAACAAAATGCACTGCTATGTTTCAGATGTACCTTTTGGTATTTACTTTTTTTGTTTTTTCTCCGCCGACTCGGGTTTGGGGAAGTTTTGTGCGTTATCATCCGGGACGCAGATCACTGATGGGGTCAGCACACTGATAGTTTTCCCATTGGCGACCATGTTAACATTTTGTCTGATTGTAAGAAAACGTGACCTAGAAAATGTATTCAACTTCCTACCTGCCGTTGTCATCATCCCATTGACATGCTGGTCGAGTTTAGTCAAAATCTAATGTTTCTAGCTCTTACAAAATGCCTGTATGTATGACACCCGTCAATAATTACAAATGGATGCAGGCAGTAATCCGGCTAAAGTGTCAACTAGCCAAATTGCTGCCAAATACCCTTCCGCTTAGTAAAATCAGCTAAAAATACACCACTTTACTGTCAACAGCTTCTACAATCACATCTAGAAATCTGATTACTCAAATGCACTTTTGTCAGAGCAAGTGAATATTGTAAAAAGTCATTTCTCAAAAATATACTGCCCTTGTTTTCGTAACTGTAACCAAGCAGGAAGTCTAACAGTGTCCTAACCCCTGATAGTTGGTAAATCGGCGGTAATGTCTGCGCGCTCAATACTTCCGGTAGCGTTAACTTCCTTCCGGTTGGAAGGGAGAATTACCTATGCGCGCGCAATCCAGATAACTTCCTTCCGATTTGAAGGACAATATTGCCTTCTTGTTAACGCCCGCCTTTTTCAAATATTGAATCGACTATGGCATTTAAGAAAAATATTGGATATGCTCATGTCTCGTCTACCTGTTTATTATACACTATGTTAGGTAGTCTCTTTCCTCAAATACTCCATGCGCTTCGCTAATTTAGCCAACATTGAGACTTTGGATATCGAATTGTGCCGATTTGGTAACCAACATGCATGGTGTGCCAGTGTATTTGAAATCAGACGACAATAAATGTGTATTGATTGATTTGAATGGTGTAAATAGTTGTTTATTAGAAACTATATTAGGTAGTCTGTTCCTTCAAATACTATGTATGCTTCGCTAATTTAGCCAACATTGAGACTTTGGATATCAAATTGTGCTGATTTGGTAACGAACATGCATGGTGTGCCAGTATATTTGAAAGCGGACGACAATAAATGCGTATTGATTGATTTGTAGGTAATGATTGTAATCAATATTGACTGTGGTTTTCTCACATTAGTCGCATTCAGTTGATTTATTCAGTACATTTTTATTATTCACATGTAAACATTTCATTTGTTATTGAACACTGACATGATGGTAGCAAACTCTCGTATGAAAGAGTTGTGACTCTGAAAAGAGCCGATTGTTTTTTTCTGGTCTTGCTTGGCAAAGGCGATCACCACGCTGTTACCCCAATGCAGCTGTAGCGTCTCACAATTTCGTCCTGGTTTAATATCTACAACAGTAAACACTACACTAGCTATACAATATTACTGTCAATAATTAGTAATTAAAAAATGGTCACAACTTAATAAATAATTTTTTTTTTTAATCACTGGTCTGCCTACTTACTCCTGTTCTGAGTACTAACTCATGTTCTGACTACTAACTGCTGGTCTGACTACTACCTGCTGGTCTGACTACGCATCTGACTATACCAACTCCTGGCCTGACTATACTAACTCCCGGTCTGAGTAAACTGCCTGCAGGTCTGACTATGCAAGCTCCCGATTTGACTATACTAACTCCTGGTCTGAGTAAACTGCCTGCAGGTCTGACTATGCAAGCTCCCGATTTGACTATACTAACTCCTGGTCTGAGTAAACTGCCTGCAGGTCTGACTATGCAAGCTCCCGATTTGACTATACTAACTCCTGGTCTGAGTAAACTGCCTGCAGGTCTGACTATGCAAGCTCCCGATTTGACTATACTAACTCCTGGTCTGAGTAAACTGCCTGCAGGTCTGACTATGCAAGCTCCCGATTTGACTATACTAACTCCTGGTCTGAGTAAACTGCCTGCAGGTCTGACTATGCTAGCTCCCGATTTGACTATACTAACTCCTGGTCTGAGTAAACTGCCTGCAGGTCTGACTATGCTAGCTCCCGATCTGACTACAGTTCTGTATATTGACTGGAGGTCTGACTATACTAGCTCCCGACGTGATGACACTAACCACTGGTGTAGCTACACTAACCACAGGTGCAGCTACACTAACCACCAGTGCAGCAACACTAACCACTAGTGCAGCTACACTAACCACTGGTACAGCTACACTAACCACACGTGCAGCTACACTGACTGCTGGTTTAACTGAACTGAGTGAACTATGTTAATTCCTGGTTTAACTGAAGCTTTTTTTGTGTAAACGAGCTATTGCTAATCTTTTAAGTTTGTAGGCCAAAATGTGAGAATTGTCTGAAGCTACCTCACTTATTGTCAAACGACCTTTCTTATGCAAAGATCTTTTCCTCCCACCCCATCTTTCTCTAGCATCATGTGGAATTTTGACCTGAGGGTTGGTAGGGGTCAGCCGTGTTAAACACAGAGAATTTCAACTCATAAGCATTACTTTTTATAGACATGGGTCCTCCCTTCCTCCTGAAACCTGCATTATGAGGATGTCTTAAAGGGAGTCTACCTGGGAAAGATGTTGGGGCTGCTGGTTTCTCTGGATCATGAAAAAGTTTAAGTAACTCACCCTTCTTAGCTTGTTGTACCTCTAATTTAGTTGCCTGGTGAGAAATTTACAATAATGACTGGATACAAATGAAAACATTACCGCGACCTTGTAGATTATTTCTAGCGGGGAACAGTCTAGACAAACCAGGAGATATTTTAGGGACATAAGCAAAATACAGTTCTAACAACTTTAAACGGTCAATGTAGTTATGTGTAGTTGCTAGAGCACTGCATGTAAATGCTTACAAAAATATGGCTGTCCTTTGTGAACAAAATCTAAGCATGTAAATATGTTAAGAAACTTGTTGACAGCGTAAACGCCATCATCTGGTGCCGGAACAGGAAGGTATTGAGCAACAACATCATGAAATGTCACAGCAGCACTAACATTTAACTGTGTAAGTAAATTAGCACTAGCTCTGTTTTTTTAATAATCATGATCATTACCCAATTGTTTTTGGTCTTCTGAAGTTACAAATGCCCACCCATGTTGTTCCCAATTTTGAATCATTCTGACTTTTCCTGCCTGAACCAGATCTATACCTTTCATAATACACTTCAATAATTTACCCTTTGAAGTATTTACCTGATTTTGGAATTGTGCTAAATTAGTTGCACCATGCACAGTGACATGTGGATGTCTTGAGAGAGTTCTATAAATTAATGTTTGAACTTCTAATGCTAGAGATTTATTTAGATGATTAGCATTTTCCCCTTGAACAATCAACCTGAACTGATTTTCTGTAATGTTATTAGTCAGCAAGAGTGGATTTCGCCTATCTTGTTCCGGCACCAAAAATGCTGTCTCCGCTGTAAATGTTGTTTCCCATGCACTTTGAAACCAGTACGTATTAAGGTAATGTGAAAAGTTAGTTTTTGTTTATGGAATACTATTTAGATAGTTGAAAAATGAGTGCACCTTGTTCGTCCGGACTCTTTCATGCCAACTACGCATAATACTTTTTTAAAGCAGTTAAAATTGGGTTGATTACTATTTTTAGATCGTGATAACTCGTAATCGTGTCCTTTAAAGCCTTCAGAGCTTCAGAAAATCGAGTGGTGCTGAAATGCAACAATGTACAAGATAAGATATCAAAGTATATTTTAAAAACAACTCATCCTAGTGGTCAACCATGTGAAAGTAAACATACGTTTCGCGGCTGGCTGAACAAGATAACATATTATACAATCTGGAATGTTTCTATGCAGCACCAACTAAAAAACGCATCGTATTTACTGTGCAACATGAATGCAAAAGTCTCGGAGGCAGGGAGATGGATATGCCGGCAACGCTGATGATGACGTGGTCTTCCAGCTCGTCAACACGTAGAGTAAGTCCAGCTGGGTGGCCTGAACCGGGCAGCTGGTACCTCCCGTACGTGCGGACGGGAGCTAGATCCTGCCTGTAGACGGGGGGTAGTGGCTGGCGATGGTCTGCACGTGTGCGGGACAGCTCTGCAGCTACCATGTCCGCCTCCCTGCAATTACAGTCACTCACACAACTTGTGCATTTGTTTAAAAATATATATAATTCCCAATATGCACCAGTTTCATGTACACATGGCTGAAACATAAAATACCACATTCATGGTAATAACAGTTTTCAACATCAAAAACTTCTAAAACTACACGCAATATACAATACATAACTTGTACAAGTATATTAAACACAATATTGGTAACAACATGTAAATATATCTTTAGAAAGCAATCTCATTCACTTTTTCAGTTATATATTAGTATCATCAGCAAACAGTATAAATATTACAAATATCATTTATATGTAATAACAAGAGTTTTGGGCCCAGTATTGAGCCCTGGGGTACTCCACGTGTCACTTTTAGTAACTCAGACTTATAATTTCCACTCTAGAAACAAACGTACTGTTACTTGTACTTACACGAGCTGGTCTCGTCTGTCACGTGACAGCATGCAGAAATGCGGCATCGACGTTCAACGCATCTGTCTCAGCAAGCACTGAAATTATATGTTAAGTCGGCTATTTATTATACAACAGCCAACATTTAAAAAGTTAACCAAACAAACCACCATGTATACAGGTATGCTCTATCAATAGTACATTTTGCCAATCAAAAAACCGATACAGAGCTGTGGACATAGCTGGCACCATGAATTGTTAAATTACTATATAAATTTACATTCACTGTATTGCTTCTATATTATAGTTTATAGTTTGGACACAAACAGCAGGTTATAGAGGAAACAGTCCAACATGAAATAAATATGTCAATAATGTCATACGAATCACAAAAATTTCTCTACAACTACAAAGCCGCCTTGCCAGGAAGCCGAAGACTTTTTACAAAAAAGACATAGATCTGACCACCGAGGCCACCGCCTACGGTCAGGAACAACCTAAGTAAACCTAAGTAAGTAAATGCTTTTTGACTGTACATGCAGATCTAAGCTGAAGTAAATCTTACCCTGGCGAATGTCGTTGACATGACCACCACGTCTGCAATGCAGATCAAAGTCAACATTGCTGACACTCTGGGGTAGGTACTTGAAGATGGAGTCCGAGAACACTGCCACCAAGTAGGACATGTTGCAGATCTCCAATCCAATAACCACAGTAGTTCACAATCGAGTAGTCTAAGCAAAAGCTATCAAAGTATCCAAAGCGAGCAGCGAGCAGCGAGCAAAACAAGTCTGTCATCCAAATGAATAAGCAGAATTGTAACACACCAGTACAAACAATGATTATTTATACAGATGGAACCAGATATTAAGGCCACACCTCCTTCATGGAACTACCAATGCATGGTCTTGTAGCACAATCAAAACACACTCACTGTTGTGTGTTACAAAAGTTACAAAAGCCTTGAAAAGGACCATGCAGTTGGCTGAAATGCAATCGTACATGTAGGAGCCTAACTAGACTACAGAGGTGTCAGCCTTGCCCTAGGCCAGGGCTAGGTGATGACAGACATATGCATAATATCCACTTACAGGTGTGTCTGATCCATGCTGTACTCAAAGGCGATAGCACTCAATCCACTTAGTCTTAACCTCGGTTGGGACTGTAAAATCACACATAAACAAACAAACACACAAACACACAAACAACAACAACATAAATGTCATTGTTTAGACTGTGCTTTCCTTGATCCATGCTGTACACAAAGGCGATACTGGCCTTGGCTGTTAACCTAAAACCACAGGAAAACAAACAACAAGATTACTGCCTGTGTGTTTTGACTGCTGATTATAATCATGCTACTCTAAAATACGCCTACGTTGTGGGATTATGCAATGCAAGACAGACTACAACGATCTGTCATTACTGCAAAATCTCTGTCAATTTTAATCCACTGGAATTCACTCCAATGCCCACACTTCGAAAAACATTACGATTTATTTACTATTCACTGCCATTAGATGTAACATGTGGCGAAACGATTTATTGATAGTGTGTATAGTGAATGAGACAGTTTCTTCAGGGCATCTCGAGCAGCAGTATTTATAGATTTAGCAATTCCTTAAGTGTATAATGTTCTGTAGTCGGATATTTGTATTCCCGTAATACGGCGGCAGTTTCCGTAATGCCGTAATCTGAGGTGAATTTCCGTAATGAATACGAAGAATCCGTAATGGTAGGCAGCCCTGCAACAGTGAACACCGACATATCTCCTCGTTGGATGATTAAAAAGCATACGATCCCAATATGATTACAAGTGTGGGTTTTCGATTTGCCGCGACCTGTGTTTTGCGAAAACCGTACCTTCGCGACGCGCCGTCGGCATGAAATTCTTAGAGCGCATTTTCGCTAAATCACGGACGACAAGTTCGTCAAATAAAGGAATACTTCTAAAAACGTTATACCATTGTAAAGAATGTTATGATGTCCTTCCAATGATATTAAATATGTATCATTTAACGCGGACAGAACGATGTAAGGACTGCGTGACCGGTGGTTTGTCATAGTTTTACACCAGATCTGGCCAGATCCAACAGCCGCAGCGGCCGATGTGGTAATGCTAGATAGTTACTGTATTAGTCACTGTTGTCTGTAAGTGGTCGCCGGTGCATTTGATGCAGTTACAATTACGTCTAAGAAATCGTTTGGGAACGGAAAGAGCGGGTTCTTCCCAGGCACTAATAATTACAGCAATACACTCAATTGGTGCCTGCGTAACATCACCCAATCAGTTCACTAAACTGTCCAATCGCGCCTCGTCGTAATCGACGAGTGCTTATTGGAACTCCCCGCCCTGATTATTTGGGCTACGCAAGTGTTGCCTGCTTTTCAAATAACCACCGCTAGCGGTTAGGTGACAATTACCCTAGCAAGTCGAGGCCTTAATTGGTTTCTGGCGTGTGTCGGGCAGCTAGCCAGGCGATCCGGGTGGTTGATTTTCAAAACCAATCTCAGTAGATTTGGTAACTGGCTTCGCGGCCATTTCATTGACAACGCAAAAACAGGCATGGACGGTTATGAAAGGGCCAGCCTGGCGAACCCGTCCACAATCAATTTCATTCAATTTTATTGTCCAAATGACAGGTGGACGGGTCTGTGGGTGAGGCCATGAGTTAATGTGATGGACACTGAATAGACAATATAATGGACACTGAGTAGTTAATGTGATGGACACTGAGTAGACATTGTGATGAACACTGAATAGTTAGTGTGATGGACACTGAGTAGATAATGTGATGGACACTGAATAGACAGTGTGATGGACACTGATTAGTTAGTGTGATGGACACTGAGTTGATAATGTGATGAAAAATGAGTAGACAATGTGGTGGACACTGAGTAGACAATGTGATGGACACAGAGTAGTTAATGTATTGGACACTGAGTAAACAATGTGATGGACACTAAGTAGTTAGTGTGATGGACACTGAGTAGATAATGTGATGGACACTGAATAGACAGTGTGATGGACACTGAATAGTTAGTGTGATGGACACTGAGTAGATAATGTGATGGACACTGAGTAGATATTGTGATGGACACTGAATAGACAGTGTGATGGCCACTGAATAGTTAATGTGATGGACACTGGGTAGACAATGTTACGGACACTAAGTAGATAATGTGATGGACACTGAGTAGATATTGTGATGGACACTGAATAGACAGTGTGATGGCCACTGAATAGTTAATGTGATGGACACTGGGTAGACAATGTTACGGACATTAAGTAGATAATGTGATGGACACTGGGTAGACAATGTTACGGACACTAAGTAGATAATGTGATGGACACTGAATAGACAGTGTGATGGCCACTGAATAGTTAATGTGATGGACACTGGGTAGACAATGTTACGGACACTAAGTAGATAATGTGATGGACACTGGGTATACAATGTTACGGACACTAAGTAGATAATGTGATGGACACTGAGTAGATATTGTGATGGACACTGAATAGACAGTGTGATGGCCACTGAATAGTTAGTGTGATGGACATTGAGTAGACAATGTGATGGACACTGAGTAGTTAGTGTGATGGACACTGAGTAGTCAATGTGATGGACACTGAGTAGTTAGTGTGATGGACACTGAGTAGTTAGTGTGATGGACACTGAGTAGACAATGTGATGGACACTGAGTAGTTAGTGTGATGGACACTGAGTAGATAATGTGATGGACACTGATTAGCTAATGTGATGGACACTGAATAGACAATGTTACGGACACTGGGTAGACAATGTTACGGACACTAAGTAGATAATGTGATGGACACTGAGTAGTCAATGTGATGGACACTGAGTAGACAATATGATGGAAACTGAGTAGTCAATGTGATGGATACTGAGTAGACAATGTGATGGACACTGAGTAGACTATATGATGGACAGTTAAAAACGTTATCATACCAGTGTTGCCGATTTGTAACGTTATATTTGTATGTAAGTACATACATTGTATTTGTTAACCTTTCATAAATCAAATTGGTTTAATGTTCGAGTAATGCCGAGTTATAGCCCAAACAATTTATTTACAGACATCACCCAGTGTAGTAAATAATGTAAAGACTGTTTAAAATGCAATAACATATATCACAGTAATAAAATATGGCGACTACAGTGAAGAAAATGTAAAAATTAAAGATATTATCCCACAACGCTAGCACTCGGAATACAACGAAGAGGGCAGACGAGAACAAGGTATACATGCATAAGGTATACACATGTGGCTAACAGTGCAACATAAACAACATATACTAAGGCACTTTCTCAATTTACTGTTAATCGTGATTTTTTAAATTGTTTTATCATCCGAGTACCATTTTTTCTGAGTGTCCTGTGCTAAAAATGTGCAGGTTATGATTATAACATTAATACCAATGGATAACATACATTCTCCCCATAAACATGAACAAGTGCTCATATCTACTACTTCTTTGTCTTGTTGTACAAGTAAGGACAACAATGCAGAAGTAGAAAATAAACGATTGTTCGACAACTTTAGCACTCGGAATACAAAAAAGAGAACAAGGTATTCATACGTGAGGGATACAGGTGTGGCTAATATTGCAACATAAACAACATTTACTAAGGCACTTTCATAATTTACTGCTAATGATTAATATTCCAGATTCTATACTGATTTTTAAAATTGTGTAATCGTCCGAGTACCATTTTGTCTGAGTGTCTTGTGCTACAAATTTGCAGGTTACGTCCATAACATAAATACCAATGGATAACACACATCCTCCGCTTAAATATGAACAGTATGCACTATCTACAACATGTTTGTCTTGTTGTACAAGTAGTGACAACACATTCGGAAAATAGAGTGGGGCAATATTGAAATGCGAACAAAACTTCACCGCACTCTGACAACTCTGAATACGTACCTCCCCCCAAAGTCACGCCGTTATAACATATGTCCACATGTTATATATTGCCAAAAAGTTAAATATCCAACAAAACACCATTGTACTTTGGGCTATATCCTGTCAACGGACGATAATTTGTGGTCCTCGGATGATAACATATAGAACACACCTTTGAAGTTCAAGCAACTATAAAATCGTCAATTTTGTGAATTAGTGTGCCCAATTATTGATGAAGTCGCCTCAATATTATGCACAACCAATACCACAACTGAACAAAAGATCCAGTCAATTCTATTTTCGACCTTGTGTGATCCCCTTTCGTTGGATTTGACCATATGCGCACTCACACTTGAGAAAATCTTACCCGTGTGACATATGAGTAGAAAGTTTGCATGTACTAGCAATCTAAAGCTGCATGTGCACACTGGTGAGAAACCTTGTGTATGTGATATGTGTGGTGCACGATGTTCACAGCGATGCAATCTAAAGCTGCATGTGCACACTGGTGAGAAACCTTGTGTATGTGATATTTGTGGTGCACGATGATCACAGCGATGCAATCTAAAGGACGTTCTATTTTAGCCAATGATAGTCATGCTCTGTATCCCATGTTTGAGACTCTGCCGTCGGCCGCCGTTTTAGGCGCCCCTCGGCAAATCAAACCGTAAGAAACTATCTTTGATTCCTGTTGCAATCAGTCTTTTTAACGACGTGAAATGAATGTAGTATGTGTCTGTGTTCTACATATTTAGCAGTTACAGTGTGAAGAAATGCACTCCATGTGTTCATGTGATCAATTTTTCTTTGTGACCACGATGAAGTGAGCCAGTAATACGATGTTACCAATGTTATATTTTAATATTTGTTGTACTGATTGATTGATTGGTTGATTGATTGATTGATTGACTGACTGACTGACTGATTGATTGATTGACTGACTGACTGACTGACTGACTGACTGACTGACTGATTGATTGATTGATTGATTGATTGATTGATTGATTGATTGATTGATTGATTGATTGATTGATTGATTGATTGATTGATTGATTGATTGATTGATTGATTGATTGATTGATTGATTGATTGATTGAAGGGGCATATGTACAGGCACACTGACGAGGGTGGGGCACGTTCCACTCAGTACCTCTTCCGAGGTCTTTGCATTGGCTTCTAGTCCGATTATTCGATTGTCCGATATCGTCCCCCCTTTTGTTAGATTAGTTGAAACTATTACATAATGTCGCCGTCATTTAGAAACTTACCTTTATAATACTTGCGTATCTACCTTAGCTCCCTGGCGTATAGATCCATCTGTTGACGACCAGGGGCGTAGCTAGCCGTACGTACGTACGCATGTGCTTCCATATCAATTTATCAAACCAAAAATTAAATTTAAGACAGCAGCCGCTGGAAGCCCTGATAACGTTTTATCCCTTGCCAAAAAAAAGTCATCACTAACTTGTAACAATTTATCAATACTTTGATGACACAGGATGAAGTTTCTAGAAGCAGGCAGCCCTACGAAGCTGCCGCCGCTGGTAAGAGGCCGGAGGCAAGTCGGTGTTTAGGCAAAACACATAAGTTATGTCATCATTCACTTGTAACAATGTTTGACTACCTCTATGGGGTGAAACTAACAGAAGCATGCAGCCACTATGAAGTCAGTAAGGCAATAGCATATAAGCCCTTAATGGGGGCGTTGACGTAGCCTCACATCGGCAAGGGAAATCAATAAGTTAGGTTATTAATAATTTAAGTTATCAAATAACTGTTGATGCTGCCGATATTGTCATTGTTAATGATTAAGTAGCTGGTGACCAAATAGGAGAAATGGTGGTCAAAGATGAGGCGCATGGGAAAATCATTGACGAAGAAGAATAGGCTTTCTCACTATTACTTTCGAGAATGACACGTAAATTAACTATTTAGATCTACTCATCTAGCTTTGGAAAATTGGAAAGTCAATTCCGAACATAATAAACACATACATCTTGAAGCTAACTGGAGACATCCTATTAACTCATTTGTCCATCAATGTGGACAAAAATTATTGAAATTAGTAGTGTCTTTTAATAGATGTGAGAAAATTCGCATTACGTCTTTCCCAGAGAATATATGCAATGGATGAGACATCTTCTCGCATCCCCAGTGACTGTTTTGGATTTGTTGAAGCCGCCCAGCACAACTGTGAAGCATTGGCCATAAAATGTTTACTTCCAATGGAAGAATAGGAGTTTTGGTGGTAAAGATATGCACTCAGTGATAAGAAGGAACTGCCAAAATGGCATCCATGTGCAGTGCACGCTGCATTCCCTTTGTGAGACAAGACGGGCCAGTCGTACACAAGCACTGTACACATTGAAGTTTACATTCTCTGTTGTAGTCAATGTCGTATAATATTTGGAAGATGCGTTGAGACGATAAATCCAAAAGTTAATTTTTTATCAATAAATTTGACTTCATTGTAACACTAGTGACCATGTAATGAGCATGTCCACCATAGTCTGGTTCCTCAGTCTACTACAGGTCAAACAGTGTGTTCTTGTACAGGCAGCTAATGATGCAGCCTCTGCAGTCTCACAGCAACAGCAGGATGTGGAATCTTATCCAGGCAGCAATAACTGTTGCTATGCTACACTAAAGGTTTACATCCACTTTTTATCAGAGATGGGTGTCACGTAATAATAAAAAGATAACTTCTTCTGCGCCTAAGTCTTTAGAAACCAAGCTCAATGGCCAATGCAGAAGTCATGTGTTTTCTCCGTTTTTCCAGTGCCTTTTTATGTTTTATTTCGGCTTCGAAATGCACCCTATTCTCGAGTTCACTAAAACCTTCAACTGCACCTCTTTGCCAAAACATTGGGGGTAAAACTATCTCCAGCCCCCAGCAAAATTATGGGGATTCAGCCCCAAGCTCTGGGCCAGAGTGCGTAGGGACCAGGGGGCTGAATTGTGCTTCCACATGTATTTATGCCCAGCTACGTCGCTGACGACTTTAACATGACTTATTGATTCTGAGATTGAGTAACCCTTTTGCGCCTCTGAGCTTGTTTTCCGACGATTTAGACGCAAAAAGAAGTTACCATATTAACCATATTATTATTATTGTCGTTGTTGTTGTTGTTGTTGTTGTTGTTGATGATGACGATGATGATGATGATGGTGATGGTGATGTCGTTGTCGTTGTCGTTGTCGTTGTCGTTGTCGTTGTCGTTGTCGTTGTTGTTGTTGTTGTTGTTGTTGTTGTTGTTGTTGTTGTTGTTGTTGTTGTTGTTGTTGTTGTTGTTGTTGTTGTTGTTGTTGTTGTTGTTGTTGTTGTTGTTGTTGTTGTTGTTGTTGTTGTTGTTGTTGTTGTTGTTGATGATATTGATGATGTTGTTGTTCAGAGATCCGTCAGATGTGAACGGTGCGACGCGTCGTTTCCAGACAACAGCTCCCTGAAGAGACACCAGCACACTCACACTCAGGTTAACCCTTGTAAATTTGACATGACTAGGGCAGGTGGGGTGAATGATACTACAAAGACAATTTTCAAACGGAAAACAAAACGCACAACTGCGACGCCGCTACACCGGCGTTGCCCCCTCTGTCTATACTGCCACATTTGCGCAGAGCCACTATGAAGAAATGCGTCGGGTCTAGGAAAACTTCAACCTTTGTGTTGTTACACTTACACTAGAATAAATGATGTAAATATAAACTTTTGAGTTTTGGGTTGCAAAGATCGGCATGTTGTTAATTTCATATGTGCTTATGCAGTCAAATATATTTTGCAAGTTTCAGAATAATTTCTCCTGTGTAAAATAACATGAACATTATTTTGTTTCTTATTACATGCACAGCACATTGTCCAGTTCAGTCGATTAAGTTGAAATGAATCCCACTAACATAACGTGCTTCTCATCAACAGTGATCATTACAGACGAGCCTGAAAACCCAGCTTACCAAGATTGGAATAAATCGGTGCCTCACGTCAGACGGTAAACTTGTCCCAATGGTGGACGCCTTGTTAGCGTGGTCACAGCCGTAGAAAGTGCCGTATCGTGTACATGCATTCAACGGTGTGATGGCAACTACCTCAGTGTAGAGAAACAACTCCCGCGATAACTCGGGATGATGTTGTATCAGAAATCTAGTAGTTTCCCTAACGTGGTGTTATGAGTCGAATGACAAAATGTCGTCATGTAGGTATATTTATGCATGTGCGCACTCAAACTAAACAAAACCTTACTTGGGTGACACTCAGGGATAGTGTTTGATGACAATGATACACTATTTATAAATATGCGCACTCGCACTGATAAGAAACGTGTGACATTTGTAGGACATTGCAAATTAGCAATTTACATAAGAGTGTGCTGGGCGTATCATTTGGGCATGTGTTCATACTCTGGTTGTCAGCTAAATATATCAAGTGTGTGTAACTTGTTACGTAAAGTTATTACTTAGAATAAGTAACTCCATTAGATATTTGTTAAACAAGAACAGCCATATTCTCATTTGAACATAGTATATAGTATTCCGAATGTTCAGCGGCCTGATATAATAATTTTATATATATTAAAACTAGCCCTCACGGGCGAATACACGGCAAGTCTGTGTTTAGTATGCTTAGTAATATGAATCTGCTACATTGGTCCCGCAACAAAAGTAGTCACTACAACATATTTAAATACGTTGTCTTTCAATATATTCACTAAAAAACGTTGGTCACTTCTATCAGGTGGACATGTCCTGAGAAGTGAGAGACCACACGGAGGAGCTAACTGTGTAACCCATGGCAAACTCACGTAGCTGCCCCACTAAGCTCCCGTTGACGTCAATGTCCTAATAAAAAGGATTGCGCTAATTATCCAAGTTATTCTGCCACATGACATGTTTGTGGCCACTAAATGTTGACATCAGTCCTGTTCGTTGTTGCCATGCAACCCTTGAAGAATTATATTGGTGTTGTTTCTGAGACAATACATCGGAGCGAATGTGATACTTGAGTCGGTGTCTTGCCTTCATCGATGACCACCGCCCGTTGTAATGCAGCGTTGATGTTCACGTTTGCTTTTTATGAGTGGCAGTTGTGTACTAATTCAGTGACGGCGTCCGTTATCAACATGCAATTCAATCCTCTGGGTTGATGATTATTTCATTTTGGCGTGACTATGTCAAATAGTTATATTTAACTTGCCTCTTGCATTGACGGCAATCGCACTGTTGCCGCGGTGACGACGTGACGTGATGGAATGCTTGTGTGTGCAGAAAGAGAGACTCATTTAGCAGGTGTTTTGCGCGTCGCAATACATGACACCGCCTCTTGACGGATAAACGCTTCCCTAAGCAGGTCTAATCTCGCTGACTCCGCTGGCTGGGAGACAACCATTATCATGACTATCTAATGTTACACCGACTATTTCCCAGAAAGAAACTACCCACGAATATCATACACATAATTGCACAGTGTTGGTATGTGTTACAAGAACTCATAACAAGATTTGCACGAGTCGCCTCCAACAGACTGGTCGCTGTTATCGAAACACTGAAGAACCAGTGTCAGTATTCGTGTTGGGGGCACCAATGTATTGCACAAAAACGGAAGGAAACAAAGAAAACATACGTCAAACTGGTCTGGAAAAAAATCTGGCATTGAAGTGACTATATTATGGAAACGGTGTGACAATGATCCGGCCCCAGTCGACCAAGTATGGTAGAGATAGAGGCATCCAACAAATTGCCATCAATAAACAAGTTGATACAACCATATCATTCTACGACCAGTTTCAGTTTAAATGTTGCAGAAAATAAATAAATTTTCGCTGTGCGTGTGTGTGATTGTTCCTTTGTGAGTAGCGCTTTGTTTGAAGGGAAACAAAAGCACATAAACATTTTTAATACAAATTAACCATTTTCAACTACTATTATCATCTGTATGTCATCCGTTTGCGAGTGTGGTTTCAAAGACGAAGATGCCAGTAAAATGCCACGGCATGTATTAACCAACAACCGCAGAGCTGTGACGTCGGTCATGAGGCGCCAAGTTCTTAGTTTTGCTCGATGTATGTACAACGCCGGCTAAGGTATTGGTTTCTCGTGTTTCGTTTAGTTCAGAGTGACATTTTATGATATGCTTGAACAACTATGAAAATACCATGCTGTGTACATGCGGATGTAACACTTTTACAACTTACAGTGATAAAGCACGTTTGACGATTATTTACGTTGTAAACTATCTGATATGCTTGTATATAAACATATTTCAATATACACAAAAACAGACTATATAATTGAAAGTGGAATAGTGGAAAGTGGAGAATGAATAATATCATAAATGCTAGCAAATATACTAACATTTATGACCTAACCCGGTCTTCCAGCTGCTATTTGTTGATACATGCTGAAATTATTCGAGATGCCATATATAGAATATATTTATATATATTTTTAAACCATCCCTCTCCTTAGGTCAAACGTTGAAATCCAATTGAAACTTCATCACTTTATATATTTGGTTAATATTTTAGTCGATTTAAAAATTAAATTGGGAGTTGACATTGAAACGTAGGAGCTGTTATTGTGTATACGACAATTTTATAAAATTGACCTATATTTTCAATATTAATACTCCACCATACGTTGTCAGAATAACAACTTTACTGTGGTACGCCGTAATAAACAATAACAGTAACGAGGTTTGACCTACCACTAATACTGCTGATTTGTGAAAATTCTAATTTTTATATGAAAAAAAACAAAAAACATTGTCATCGTTTTAACTAATTTTTGCCCAACAAAGCTTATGTTTCATTACAAGTATCATAAGGTATTATAATTTCGTAAGGATATAGCCTACTAGATCAAGCATTGACTTTGATATTTTGATTGCCAATTACGTTGTAGCTGTCACTATATTTTGTTCAGGTTAATTATCTGAAGATAGACCATACCATGTTTTATTTAATAAGCTTCCTTTGTAAATAAAGCGGAAATGGCAAGCTAAGAGAACGGACGCGCGCTAGACGCGATACATCAAGAGGATCGATTGTCTTCAATCAAACTGGGATTAGTGTGGCGCGGAACAAGACGTGCGTCGACAACCAGTCATATAAATAAACTTGCAAGTGTAGAAAGGTGATTAAAGGTAAAGGGTCGTACAACATTGTCTACATCAGTGTAACCGTACAAATAGTATTCTTTTACATGACCCCCCCACTCCCAAATGAGTAATGAGGATTTTTCGGCACGTTCCCTTGCATCCTGCGACTGAACTGCAACGGACGGATAGGCGCTGGTTTTCGCGAACGAAGACGAATGTGTTGATAACACGGTAGTATACCCGTGTCTCTACACACATGTCGGATCACTGTGTACTATAGTTGGCCATGTTAAATAATATCGAAACAACGGTTGATATTCTTTAAATGCTACATTGCAACCCGATTATCGAATATGACTCACCGACATAAGAACGAGGGCAGTAGTTCACCCAAGAGTGAAGGGCTAATTCCATGTGCGCGTCGAACCGGCCTGATTATAATCGTTTACTTCAACGGATCATTTGAAACATAAAGGACATCTGTACGTGTTAAACAATATTTACGTACAGGTTTAAATTCCTTGAAACGATTCATCATTCAACGAGCTCACATTTTTCCACATTCAACACGACCGATTGAACATACTTCCTGTTACAAATAATGGGAATGGCAGGCAAAAGGACACAATAAATAATTCGGACACAGGCGGCCACCTCTGGCACACCTGCAAAGTGTGTATACGTCATCAATAGATACATTCATTCAACGCCGCTTTAACATGTCAATAAAATATTTTCACAAATTCCTTACGATTATGTTGATAACGTGAAAACATCATTAACACTTACATTGGGCACTAACGATTCACACTGCGTGTTACATAAACAGGTCGTACTAGCCTACAAATCGTCATGGAAACGTTCACTGTCAGCCACTCGAAGTTGGTTAATGTATTAGTATCATCATAGCAATATTGACACACTTTCGTTTGAGGGGAGGGGGTATGTGGCTGATGAAAGTAATTTCGTCTGATATCGGGCATCGACGTTCTAAGATGATCCCTTATATCCCGAGTGTCTGGCAAAAGGAATCTGGCAAAAGGAACCATGTTCGGGCAAACGCAGTATAGGCAGTCCGTGTAGTAATATCAATGAATTAATATGATATTTAGCACACTGTTTGAGTTTGAAGCGCTGGATATTTCCAGATGTAGCGCCATCGCGAAAACGTCAGGTGTCGACCGTTGAGACCAGTTCTGCTCAGACGTTATCAAAATGCACACTTTCGTCAATATCTTCAAATACTGGACAAGATTACATAAGCCACATGATATCTACACCGATGTGTTAAAGGCATGGGAGTACAACGATGTCACCGTAAACAGCATTTAATGTTGAATCATATTCATTTGTATTCTGCGTTCAACGTCAAAGAGGTTCCTATTTCCAGAAAGGGTCGTTCCTTTTGCCCGGCCTTTCGGGCAAAAGGAACCAATTGTAGGCCGCTTATATTTCTGAAAATAGCACCTCAATGGGAGATTTGACAAAACAATTCTCTAATGGGTTTTGTACCCAAATGAGTGGCCTTTTTGCGATACCAAACGTAGTTAAATTTTATATACATTCTAGGAGCTATAGCTCACCGCACTTAAGTGGTTCCTCTCCCATACTGCCTTGGCTGGTTCCTGGTAGCGGAACAGACGGCCTCACCTTATGTCCGATTTTAGGAGGGTACATGTTTATTTATCTCCAGTTATGCGAGATAATACCGATGCTCCTGACCGAATAGTGATCCCATGTTGATTTGAACCTCAGAATGGACGTCAGCGCATACGTCGTTCATGTTACAGGTAACCTCACTGGAAGTACCGATGTATCTCAAAGAATAAGCCGCATTCCTTACGGCTAAAAGGCCCCTTCGTGAACTACCGTGTAACCCATCCACCTCAAACGACGGTACTGAAATATCTACGATTGATCTTTCACAGTCGCGTGGTTTCCATCCGTTGCACTGAGTCGATGTCACTGGATGACTCGCACCAACTGAAGCGACTCCTCCAAAGTTGTCTGACGGTCGGCGTCAACGAGAACGAGAAACATATGAAAATGCCCTGCGTCAGGTTGCACAGGACGAACGTGAAGGTAAGGAACTCGATGGCCTCGATGCTGCCAAGAAAATACAACAGCCACGTGACGCCCATCAGTGACGTCAAACGTACGTAGATCACAAACGTATTGCGTTGCTGCTGCGTGTTGCGAGCCAGGTTGCCAATCGACATGGCGCTTCTGAGAGCGACGATCGTGCGGAAGAAGAAAATTATATTGGCGGAGATGATCAACGAAGCGGGCGTTACAAAGTAGTACAGATAGAATGTTCCCCCTCCAAGCTTACAGCAGGTGCCCTGGCCGTAGAAGAACGACATCTCCGTGGCGCGGTCTATACCGAGACATGCGGCCACAAAGACGGCAGGCGAGACCCACGCATACACTAGGTAACATCGGAGTCGGGTCGAATGTCCGGGGTCAGCTGATGGATTCAGCTTGGTAAAGTTGCATGAGATGTCGTAGCCAAGGACGTTCATCCAGAGGAAGGCGACCAGCCATATGTAATGCTGGAAGACGGCGACAGCAGTGCAGGCCACGCGATACGGCAGGAAGGAGGCGTGTACGTGGAAGGAGAGCTGCGCGAGGAACAGCGCCGTCGTCAGGTTGACGACACTGGTCCCCGGCCCCTTGCGCAGCGACGGGAACATACTGTACGTGAGTGCCGTGTAGACGAGACAACTCATCGACACGATGTTGGCAGTGCTAGCCACGATCGTAAGGACGCTTACCCCAGTTGCATTGCTTTTGCGTCTCCAACCGGTCTTCATTTTCAGTGATGATACGCACACCACGATTGCCTTCGATGTCAGTCGAAGCACGTCCTTTTCGCTGACGTTCCTCTCCACTGACAACCCATGGAACAACAGGATTGACTGGCCCAAGTCGAGGAATAGTCCTTCGTCCAAAATCACAGTTTCGCAGGTCAGTAAATTTGGTTCACACACAATAGACGCGCGACTCTCGGTCCATTTTGGCGGCTCTGGTTTGTCGACGTGCCACGAAATAGCAATTGGCACCTCGGTGATGTTATACGTCTGCGACGTATTTACTATAAAGAATGTGGATGGAAAGCCACCATCGAGAAACTCGTATCCCAGAAACACTAGCCGTTTTCGTGTTCTGGCAGTTCCATCGGAGCAGGTGTCTAATGTTACGTTTATGTCGTAGTTCACAACGACGATTTCCTTGACAGTTGCTACATTGCTTTTGTTTAGCACATCGAAAACTTCATTTCGAAATGACTCGACATGGGGGATTACCTGTTGTACGTGAATGTTTAACATACGGTAAACAAAACAAGTCAAGTTATTATCATTTTCCTCGTTCCGGTTGCGGAAATCGAATCGTTTCAGTGAACGTTTGTGCAGCTGAAAACAGTCAACGTAATTCCAAACACCAAAGACCAGCTGCTTAGCGACTTTGTACCAACTGACGTGTAGTAATTCCGATACACATTCCAACTCGTGCACGTCGATATTCCGCGTCGTATGCAACATGACTACGATAGATACTGTCGAGGAGATTTTGCGAGCAAAGATCTGTTTCACTTTCGCATTCAGTTTCACGCAATACGTATTGTTATCTAGAGTCACGTGACCAGGTGGACACGTGGGCGTGATACAAATATCACGTGTGTAGTCATGCAGCGTCATAACCGGACACAGAATCTTCCCGTCGAACAACAAGCGCGGCTCTTTCGCGACGTCGAGCAAGAGATTGAAACGTGGCAACTGCGGGAAAACGGGGTGCGAGTTACCCATCGGCTTGGACCCGGGCAAACAAACTGGGATCTCAGACCATGAGGCACCACTACACACAGCACAGTGTGGATTTTTGTAGCTTATACCCCTGCTTAGATACACGACGTCTGCACGATAAGAGCCGCAAGTCGATGCCAAGTACTCGAAATCAAAAGACGTGTTGCATTCAACCCTGTCGCACAAGTTAGAAGCAGAATGTCTTATGTCGCAGCTGTAGCGACCAAAATCATTTTTTAAGTTGTCAGCATTAGATATATTTATAAGGAGTCTACACGCACCAATTGCGTAGTTGGTAAATGCGTCCATGCCATCACGCTGCCAAATTTGGTAAGCAGTGGAACTGTTCTTTCCGCAATAAAACGTGGTGTTTGATTCTACCAGAGCAGTTACATCCGCGCCTGGGTTATTGCAAATTGCGCAGTATTTGTTGCGGTAAATTACGCCACGAAATATAACTGGAAATTCTGTGGACAGATTTCTGCTCTCGAAGCAAGAGCGTTCACAAAGAACACGGTTGTGATCTTTCTGCTTCCCGGACGCTTTCTGCCCACAGACACTCACTATTGTAATGTTGTATTCATTGAAATTGTCACCATGAACTTGGAAACATTCTAACGGCAATGTGTGTCGACTGCGTACAATGTCGACATAATTGTCTCTTGTCACATTCGGTCCGGAAAGACAGGCGGCTTCGTAGTCGAGGCAGCAATCGCCAAGTTGAACGCACGCCGCGTCACAATAGCATTGAGAACCATCTTGGGCTGACAGGCTGCCACAATTGCCTCTACAAGTCGTGTTACAGAGCAAATCAAATAAGGTACTCTCGAATGCTTTCAGTGCGTCGTGTGAGCGCAATGAAGAGTAATTGGCGTTGGCATTCGTTGTGCTGCGGGTGTCATCTTGTTTATTAGATCGTACATGTTTTGTATGAACAGTAACCACAGGTACAACGGTCACTGGCACATAGTAGGGTGTGGAGGCTCCTATATAGGCGTCGTCGTCGTTCTGTCCGGACACCGGAGCATTGGCTCCTGGTGTGCACTCCGGCAACCGAGGTCCGTGCTCTTCCTTTGTCGGCAACTTGTAGATGACGGCACCGTCGGCGTCTGCAACGTTTACGTTGTCAGTGCGACTACGGTGAAAATACTTGCGTGTGTGTGCGCGTGCCTGCGTGCATATGTGCATATGTATGTATGCTTGCGTACGTGCGTTTGTATAGGGAGATCCAGGGGGACTCGGAGCACGTGGAATTTGGCTGCGCTACAATGCCGTGCTCCCTAGACCTTTTTAATGTGCCCCCTTGACATGCCACCCTCTATCTGAAGACGCGTTGTGAAATTATGAACGTCGCCGCTATTTTTGTCCAACAGCACCTCCCCCCCACCCCCCGTCTTCCAGAGGGAAAGTCTGACAGTGAAGCTCCGGCTCAGCCCACTTAATATGAATTTCGTTCGGCTGCAATTGGTTTTTGAGAGCTTAAAGGGGGTGGAATTGGAGGTTTTGGGCCCCTCAAGACTGCCCTCTTTGGATCTGCCCCTGGCCAGTGTGTGTGTGTGTGTGTGTGTGTGTGTGAGTGCGTGTGCGTGCGTGCGTTCGTGTGTGGGTACATACATACATACATACATACATACACACACACACATACATACATACATACATACATACATACATACATACATACATACACACATACATACATACACACATACATACATACACACACATAAACACACGCACGCACGCACGCACGCACGCACGCACGCACGCACGCGAATGAACGCACATATACTCTAAAAAAGCGAAAATAACTACATAAACATAATAAAAATGTTAAACCCCTGTATCATCTAGATAATTCAACAACGTCATGTCTTCAATTTAAACAACGAAAGTACAAACTAAATCTAGAATACATCTCAAATGCACGAACACTAACTTGGGTTCGACGTCGAACTCCCGGTAGCGCGCACAACCCAATCCGTCACCAGCAACAGCAGTAGCAAGTCCATCCTCCGCGCACGACTGACGGCCGGTCAAATGAGATGACGTTATGAATCCTGCAGCTTTGTCGGAGCCACGCCAAATGTCAGGAGTACAACAAATGGACAGCACTACCGTTTGAACACGAAACTAGTGTTGATTAGTTCAACAGGTCACACGCTCTATGGTCGTAGGCTCGCAGTGCAGTTCTTAGAAAATGCTTCGTCACGTGAAGATTATCGACCATCGCCGCCGGCGAGGTACAACCGTAACATCAGCTGTGTCTCACCTGAACGGCAGTCAGCTGGTCATTATTTTATTTCCGGTGTCATGACATACGAATAAGGTGCCGCTGATTCTGAGAAGGTACCATCTATGGTGGTTTATTTGCAGTCTGATTGTTATGTAAGTGACCGTGACACATTAGTAGAGTTCGACATTTCTGCTGCACAAACGCTGACATTAATCTATAGGTGATTATATGCAGTATACATACACGTGTCTGTGACGACACGATCCCGGGGTAATAAGACAGAATCCGAATTGTTTGGCCAATAAATGACATGAAACATTTTCCATGTTGTTTTTTAATTGTTTTTTTTCTTCAAAAACGCTACATAGTATTACTCACTTACTCATTCACCCACTCACCCACTCACCCACTCACCCACTCACCCACTCACCCACTCACCCACTCACCCACTCACCTACTCACCCACTCATCCACTCACCCACTCACTCACTCACACTCACACACCCAATCACTCACTCAGTTACTCACTCACCCATCCCTTGATCGGGAGGGTCGTAAAGGTGCAATGTCCTATGTCTCGAAGATAGGGATAGCCATGATGTTTTATGGCAACATTTTCTTCAGGCGTCCTTGTCTTTTCTTATCCCCAATAGTGCTTCCTTGAGTGACATAATTTTAAAATCAATTATTTAGCGTCACGTGTTTGCGTAAACTCCTAGGTTTGTTTATATGTTAAAAAAATCACGTTATTTACTAAAACAATCATCTTAGCGTTAAGAACGTTCTTAGCCGCTTCATGAAACTGGCCTCGGGTGTGCATTATGGATTAAGCCTAATTTCCTTATGTTTCCTATTACTGATTATTTTTATTTTAAAGATCGCATTACTGCCATTTGTATATCAATAAAACAGACCAAACCGGTGTCCGGTATGTTAAACAGTGTGACCGTAGGGCAATGTCAAACGTATGTCAGTAATGTAGTTAAACATATTTGCATTTTGTCCACGTAGAGAACATGATGGCATTATGCATTCACGAACGCATGTTCGGCTATATTTGGTATAAAGTCAACAAATTGCGAAAGTGACACATCGTCTTCAATAGATTCGTTATGTCGTACCACCTCTCCCTGTAGACGTGGCTAATGCAGGTTGGCGTAGCAGTCAGCCGGATTTGTTTAACTGGATCAATAAGGCTTGCTCGGCGGCGGAGGAAAGCAATCGTTCTGAAGTCCTTCTTCGTTCCACCGCCAACTGACGCTATGCCAGACTATAGACAACTATGTATCATCCTCAGTGGAATGAATGTCACCGATTCTCGTGGGATACACAACACACTGCCAGCATAAAGTCCTCAACAAAGTTATATATTTGACCCCCAAACAAGTTTTACGCTTCCGTCAAATATAATATACCCTCTTCAGAATCAGTGGTTTGGAACAGAGAGCTGTTTCTGCAAGGATGGGAACCACATGCCAAAAGAGACAAGAAGCGTAATAAGCATATCCTATTACAGTTGATGGATTCAATCAACATCGTTACATAATCTTTAACTAGTGAATTGGGCCCAAAAGGGCAAAACGATCAGTAATAAGCATTATGTGTTGCAATAAGGCGTTTTAAAACGTCAAAATAATATTTATTGGCCTTACCTAATGTATGTGATTTGATACCCCAAATGCGTTACGCGGATTAACGTGAGTTGCACATGATAAACATCCCCACACACACCAACGTCGACATTGTTTCAGTTATGACATTATGTATTTATTGAGTGTCCCTACAATCTACTGTTTCATGAAACCACTATAGAGGTCGTGCCGTATAGAGGACACTGTAGAGGTCGTGCCGTATAGAGGACACTGTAGAGGTCGTGCCGTATAGAGGACACTCCAGAGGTCGTGCCGTATAGAGGACACTGTAGAGGTCGTGCCGTATAGAGGACACTGTAGAGGTCGTGCCGTACACTGGTAAACAATAAGCAACACAAAGAAGGTCAATTACGCATATTCCAGAAATCGGAGACATTACATGAAAACGCCGTTTCAAATCAAATCAAAAATACTTTATTGTATGTCCTAAAACGATACATTTTAAAACCGAAAATTGTTTTTAGGCTCTCCCGTTGATCAATGCAATTAATCAGTTCTGTATAAGATGCAATACAAAATTTAGATATCAAAGCACCCAACATTATTGCATGCATATGTAAAGTCCCCACATGTGAATCAGCGTGTAAGATGTACATACATAATACATTGAAGTATCCTAAAACGAAAGCTAAACATACCACATAAACAGACAATTGACTAAATGTAAAGTCTCACTGAGCATACCACGTGGCCTTAAAAAATGATCAAACCCAAGCACTCCCAGAACATCAGAGAAGGCATTAGTACGTCAATATCTGCATTGTCACAGTGATAAGAAACTGTGTAATTAATACCTGATACTCTTCTTCTTCTTCTCTGACTTTTCCTGTTACCTAGGGTCGTCAGTATGGCTGGTAATTTTATTTCTCTTTGTCGCCCTGTCCATCACCACATCTGCACTCAGACCCACGATTTCCATGTCTCTTCTGCATGTGTCTTTCCATCTTCGTCCTCTCCTTCTTCTTCCTGGTATCTCTGCATTTAGCACTCTTCTCACTATGTGCTCCTCTTCCCTTCTCATCACATACCCATACCATTTCAGTTTTTCTCTGTTATCTTTTTGATGCTTGTGTCACTCTCGTTGTTCCTCTAATATATTCGTTTCGGATTTTAACTTTCTTTGTTACTCCACACATCCACCTCAGCATCCTCATCCCATTCGTCTCTATCCTTGCTTCTTGTCTTATCGTTTTTGTCCAGGTCTCTGCCCCTTACATCATTGCTGGCCTGACAACTGTTTTATAGATCTTCTCCCTCAACTGCATTGGCATCCTCCTGTCGCACAACACTCCACTGCATTTCTTCCAATTTCTCCAAGCTGCACTCACTCTCTGTTTGATCTCCGTTTCCATGCTTCCTTTCTCTTCCACGACTGACCCTAGATATTTGAAGTGTGTCATTTTTTCCAGCTCGTCTTCCAGTATCGTTACAGTTGGTCTGTCTATCTCATCATTCCGTT
Organism: Escarpia spicata; assembly: GCA_963995525.1. Classification (NCBI taxonomy): domain Eukaryota; kingdom Metazoa; phylum Annelida; class Polychaeta; order Sabellida; family Siboglinidae; genus Escarpia; species Escarpia spicata. The sequence goes on along the minus strand of OZ023206.1, from coordinate 67,520,836 downwards.
CGAACATGAAGTCCATGAATTGGGTTTTCGGTCGACTAACCTTCATTCCTCTCTCTTCCAATGCCTCCTCCATGTCGCCTGGTACTCTGTTATGGCTACCTCCTTTCCACCACACAACGCAATATCATCTGCGAACATCATTGATTCTGGTGCATCTTTTCTCACCTTCTCCGTCAAGACGTCCATCAGTATGAAGGACAGGTATGGACTCAATGCAGATCCTTGGTGCAACCCAACCTCTACGCCAAAGTTGCTGCTTTCACCAGCCACACTGCGCATCTTTGTCTCACAGCCCTGGTACATATCCTGTAGCATTCTGATGTCCTTTTCCAAAACATTCCTTTCTCTCGCACATCTCCATATCTCCTCCTTTGGTACCCGATCGTATGCTTTCTCCAGGTCTATAAATACCTCTCTGATGTCCTCCTGTCCCTCCCTGTGTTTCTGTATTGTTTGTTTGAGAATGAAAAACGCCTCATCTCTCTTTGATGTCATCGTCTTTCATCAACATCTCTCCCGTTGCACTTTTGACTGTACGTATCTGGCCTATGTCCTTTCCTGCACCGTCCCTAGCTGCTACTGTTCTGTATATGTCATTAGTTTCTAGGTTGTCGTACAATCTCTCTAATGCTTGAGTGATATTTGTACTTATTTCACAGTAAGTTTACCTTTTGTTCTCGTGACGTTTCGACTGCTTTCAGCAGTCTTCTTCAGACAACTACCGCTAGATGGCGACACGGTAGTCCTTCAGCGCAGACGTAGTCACTCAGGTGTGTGCCCCTGTGATGGCTAATTTGTTCATCTCCTGTTCCGATGTTTTTTTAGTGTAGGGTATATTCACTGCTGCTTTGTCTGCGTCATCTCTGTGTTCTCTGATGCGGGTTCCAAGTGTGCGTTTAGTTTCTCCGATATATGTGGCATTGCAGTTGTTACATGATATAGCGTGCACTCCTTCACACATCTTGTGTGATTCCACTTTGTCTTTTGGTCTTACCAGTGAACTCTTGATGGTGTTGTGAGGTTTCGTTGCTGTGCTCACTTTGTATTTCTTCATGATCCGTGATGTGGTTTCGGATAATCCTTGGACATACGGAAGTACCACCATGCCTTTGCATTTGTCTTTTTCCACAGTCTTCTTCCTGATGTTGGCTTCATTTTGTTTCATCTTTCTCTGTACCGTTGGAGAAGACTGCTGAAAGCAGTCGAAACGTCACAAGAACAAAAGGTAAACTGATTGTGAAATAAATTTGAACGATTAGAGCATAATATCACTCGACACCAGAATCACCTGGTGTTTACACTCAGGTGCAGGGACGAAAACATCGCTCCCCCAGTTTACGGATCAAATGCCCTATCAACACGAAACAAGCCCACTGCATCATTGAAAGGGCCAAAAAGGACCTTATGAGAGAAAGAATTCGAGTAAATAACAACACATTGAATAGTTACAAACAAGAGAAAAACAATACCGAAGACGAATTGTTCACGCAGTTGCCTAGCAACGTCAAGGAGAGCGTGGTGTCGCACCATCGGTGTACATATGAATCGGTGTACACAAAAAATACACAAAAAGACAATCCCCTAAGACCTATTGTGGACTATGCTGACTCAACAGCATACAACATGTCATGAAGCTTGGCAGATCTTCTTGGCCCTATGGTAGGACTGACGCAACACCATGTAAAAAACTCAAGACATCTGGCAGAGGAACTGAAGGCGATGATTTTTTCTCAATTTGCAGAGGAACTGAAATCACTGACGCTACGCGAAGATGAATGTTTCACAGCCCATGATGTCGTGTCTCTGTTCACGAACACACCTATACCAATGGAGATAATCAAGACCAGACTACAAAATGACGCCACATTAGCAGACCGGACGAGACTGGAAATAGAAGATATTATGAAACTACTGGACTTTGTTCTGAACACAACCTACTTCACATTCAGAAACACTGTATATCAACAGAATCCCATGGGTATCCCTGTGTCCCCCATTGTTGCCAATCTCTTCATGAAACATCTCGAGAAAGAGGCCATCACCACAGCCCCTGTCACGTGTAAACTAAGAATGTGGAAATGCTATGTTGATGGCATTCTCGAAGTTGTAAAGGCAGGGATGTCACAACATCTGACCGACCATCTTAACACAGCGGATGAAACTAATAGCATAGAAGAGTGCCATTTTAGACACATTACTAGTGAGAAAGGAATGGGAGGAGGTGAAACTTCTGATCTTCCGAAAGAGTACCCTCACGGACCAATATCTAAATTTCTCCTCACATCATCCATTACAACACATCAAAGAAGTCCTAAAGAGATGCGGGTATCCACACTGGACCATATTAACGGTACAGAGAACGATGAAACAAAAGAATGAAGCCAACATCAGGAAGAAGACTATGGAAAAAGACAAAGGCAAAGGCATGGTAGTACTTCCGTATGTCCAAGGATTATCTGAAACCACATCACGGATCATGAAGAAATACAATCTGAACACAGCACTGAAACCTCACAACATCTGACATAAGACCAAAAGACAAAGTGGAACCACACAAGATGTGTGAAGGAGTGTACGTTATATCATGTAAGAACTGCAATGCCACATACAGCGGAGAAACTAAACACACACTTGGAACCCGCATCAAAGAAAACAGAGATGACGCAGACAAAGCAACAATGAACAGATCCTACACCAGGAACAACAGAAAAACATCGGAAAAGGAGATGAACAAATCAGCCCTCACAGACCACATGACACAGCAAAATCACATAGTAGACTGGGAGGGGGCCAAATTTGTAGACAGGGAGTCGGACTGGAGGACAAGAGGCATCAAAGAAGCGATCTGGATTAGAAAAACCAAGGCTTGCATGAACCGAGACGAAGGACGGTACCGGCTTTCACACATCTACGACGATCTCTTGAAGAACCACCCAGGGCGCAGCCGTGGGGGACACACACCTGTGTGACTACGTCTGCGCTGAAGGACTACCGTGTAGCCATTTAGCGGTAGTCGTCTGAAGAAGACAGCTGAAAGCAGTCGAAACGTCACGAGAACAAAAGGTAAACTACTAAAAATAAGTAAAAATATCACTCATTTGAACCACCCACTCTGATGAACCTCTTCACTCTCTACTGCTTCTTCTCTCACTCTTGCCACCACCTTCTTAGCTGTCGCTTTCGCTCTCTTGTACTCTGCTCCTGTTCGTTTCCATATATTCAGTCTGTCTTTCTTTTCCTTAACTGCATACGCAGTGTCAACATTCCACCACCAGCTTTCTACTCCGGGCTTCTTCTTCCCCGTTGACCTCCCACATACTTCCTCCCCACACTTCCTGATCTGCTCCGCAGTTTCTTCCCACCATTCTTCCACATTCTCCGTTGTTACTTCATCTTTATCTGATAGTCTCTCCACAATATTTATCTTGAAGTTCTCTCTCACTTCTTCCTTTTTTACCTTCCACCATCTGATCTGTTTCCCTCCCACTGTTCTCCTCTGTTTTGTTTTCCTCACCTCCAGTTCATAAACTATTACCCTGTGTTGTGTGGTGATGCCTCTGAGGGTAATACTTTACATCTTTTTGATTCCTTAGCATACTCTTTCCTCACCATGATGTAGTCAATTTGGGATTCTCCTCCCCCGCTGTTATTGGTTATAAGGTGGTTCCTTCTCTTTTTGTAGACTGTATTCAGTATCCTCAGCTGGTAAGTTGTTGCGAAGTCTAGTATCTTTATGCCTTCCTAGTTTGCGACCCCTATTCCGTATCCTCCGTGTACGTCATTATATCTCTTCCGACATGTCCAATTAGGTCTCCTGCCACCACCATTCTCTCGCAACTTGGTACAGTTTGCATCTCACCATCTATGTGCTCCCAAAATTCCTCCTTTTCTTCTTCTGTGCATCCAGTTTGTGGTGCATAGCAACTGATAACATTCCACACTTTTCCTTCGATCTTTAGTTTCACTCTCATCACTCTATCGCACGGTCGCTGCTAGTACTCTGTCTTTCAGATCTTCACATAGTACAATTCCTACTCCATTCTTCGTCCCATCTTCTCCATGGTAGTACAGTTTGTATCCGGCACCGATCTCCCCGGCTTTGCTCCCCTTCCATTTTGTGTCCTCTTCGCACAATACTTGCAGGTTCTTCTTTAGCATCAATTGTACTACTTCTCCACTTCTTCTTGTCATGCTTCCAACATTAAGTGTTGCGAGTTTAATCTTCCTCATTCTCCTTCCTGTTTGGACTAACTTCTTTAGCCGCCTTCAGACGGTAGCCGTTGTCCATTTGTCGCTGAGTTCGGGCGGGGGTAATTAATACCTGATACGTGTATATTAAATTAATGTATTAAATGATATTTATATAATATAAATATAATCATGCTTGTACACTCTCTCCTCCGCCACCCACCCCCAAAAACTGCAACTCTTCTGACACAGTATTTGTGTGCAGCATTCAGGAGAGCATCGGCTGAATGTACAAATGACTTGATATACATTCTTTCGTACAAGAGGAACTTTAAAACGCCTGCCAGATGGAAGTCTCTGAAATGCTAAATTAAGTGGATGGGCACGATCATTGAAAACGTTAAATACCTTCCTGGCGAGGGCAGAGTCGTAAAGAGTAGACAACTGTCTTAACAGAATGTAATACATTGTGATTTGACAATAACAATCAGATTCCATGAGATTTCGAAGAGACCGATGTATTTGTGCTCAAAATTATAAATTGCTATGGAGATATTGATAGAAATAAATCCCCGAAAAAAGGTAAGAAGTAGCATTGCTAAAAAGTGTTAAGTGGATATGAGGAAGTGTTTGTTCTATCTGAGGACAACGATGAATTGTTTTCATTTCATCTTCATAAATAAACTAATGGCGTCTTTTTCAGTTTGCATATTCGGAGCTCGATCCTTTGGATGGAATTTTTACATATTGATAAATGTTGCGTTTTATTAATTTAACATGTAATGTTTTGTAGTAAAACCACATCACGCTCAGTAAACCTTCAGCAAACTCGGTTGTATTTATTTAATGTAGTTGTGAATCTTGCCACGCAGGTCCGCTATCACCACGCCTGTGAATAATATGTGATATATTAGGCGCTATGGGCGGTAATTAGGCCCCAGTGCGTTTCTTTAAGGTCAATAGCGGATTAATGGGCATAATTTCCAATGACAAGAAAATAGTGCCTTGAATTTCCAGGTAGTATAACTCATTGGGCCAATACATCTGTGCAACGTTTGCTGTAGCAGTTATTAGCCAAATGAAGTCTTGCAAGCTAGGGGTAATCCTTGTTGTTTACGTTGTATAAAACGAATGTGACATTTCACCAACGAATGTTTCGTCCGCTGTAATTTCGCCAACCAGTCAGAGGTAAACGCGTCTTGTCGACCATAAATGTTTAGGTAGTATTCAGTTTTAGCCCATTTTATTATAAGAAGTTTGTTAAAAGGTACGTTTGTGAAAATTTTGAGAAGAATATTGGCAAGTTCTTTAAAATAACTAAATATTATTGTGAACATGAAAACAATTGTTGCCATTTTTTCTTTGAGGGATTAGTAGGAATTTGAACAATTTTAAGGGGAAATTGCTTTATTATTTTTATTAAAAATACAAATAATACAATTATTAATAATATAATTGTATGTGATTACTGTCCATTGTCTTGCGATGCACTGTGGTGAGTTTATAACACTATATCCACGGGCAGTAATTTAGAAGCGTCTTGTAACTGTAATCTGAACGATCGCAATGTCGACCGTGTCGCAACGGCATGCACTGATGCTGGATATAGCTGGTAGTTAACCAGCTTATATAAAATACCAAAAATGTGAGTATAATCTTACTAATTGTGTTTATTCCCATCTAAAAACAACAAAGATTATGAAAAGTGATGTTGCCATTTTGTTCACGATGGCTTGGGTGATTTTAGGAGGTAAGGTATGAAAATTCCCCAAAATGCAAACATTTATTGTTCATAATAGCCATATCACATGCGACTCATTAAAATTGTAAGTGTTTGCCTATATTTCAGTAATGTGACATTCCCATGTCAATTAAAGTCATTATATATCATAAATAAATTACACGCACACACGCACACACATGCACACGCACACACATATATACAGATTATTTATGATGAAGAAATACTCTTTCATTGTGTCGATTATACCTGTCTCCCAATTCTGTACCCAATTTGTTTAGCTATCATAACTGTTTACATACAAAATTATGTGTGGGACAACATTAAATTCAATATAATACTTGGCATATCGATTCACCGTGGATATTCAGCAGAAGTCACTCAAGCTGATTGAGAAATGTAAAGAGTACATTTCCCAAGAGACAGTGCTCCGAGGCTCTTGCAGGATCAGTGCCACTGAAAACAGTCATCAAAAACCTGGAGAACTCGCTGATAGATGTTGTGACAGGAGGACCGACTACAGATATGTGCTACATAGCCACGTTTCTAGTAAATGACAGCTTTATCAGTGTATGTAACTAGTACCTTCTTTCCCCACATTATCACTTCAATTCACTTCAGACAACTGTCATTGGAACCCTATCACATGGATAGTTTGGATGGTTGCTTCTTGACATTATTATTATCCAGGTGCTGTTTTATTGAGGTACATATTTATAATTATATAGTGTGTGTGTGTTTACGCGTGTGCGTATGTGTGTTTGCGCGTGTGCGTGTTTGCGCGTGTGGGTATGTGTACAATTTTCTAGAGAAATAAATAGTTAATAAAAATTAACCATTTCCAACAACGTTCAAGACCACCAGTTTACTAGAAAAAGCCTTTTTGAACACTCAATTTGAATTGCATGGACATCATACTGAAAGCTAGCCAGACATCACCAAGTTTAGTGTTACAGACAGTTTGTTTATAATGCCAATACCAACAGGGGTCAAGTACTTTTCCTTGCATTTGTTTTTTTAATGACAAGTACTTGTAGAGCGGAATTCCTCTACTATTTTTCCGTTACGAGAAAGAGGGTAAATTGAATACAAAATACTAACTAGAATAACGATTTTAACCAGGCAGCGTGATCAATCTTACAAGAATGCAACACACACCATCTCTCATGATAAGTCAAACATAATTTAGTTTAATTACTCCATAGCTAAATAATAAATAGTTATACATACATCATAAAGATTATGTATCACATAGTATAATATAATATGCGTATATATATATATACACACACATATATATATATATACATAAGGTTTTGTATACATAATGAGAATAACATGCTGATATAAATATGGATTACAGAAAAGTCACCTGTTACATATATTAAATATGTTTACACAACATTTGCGTACATAATAATTTACACATCAAGAAAGTTATTCATGGTATGCTTAGTGGTGAATAAAATATAGTACAAAATACGGGTCACCCCTTCGTTCCAGAAAATGAAAAGGTTAGATGAATTAACTACTTAGAGACTGTTAAACAATGTATGACATTGAAATTATTGATGCTGTGACCATTCATTACTTCTTTTCTCGAGACATAATCTGCATATTCAGAGACTTCTAAAATATTGACAAATGTGATTTTGCTAAGAAATGACATATCTCAACAGCCAAACAGCATATATATAGTAAGATTCTAAAACTGAAGCTATGAGAATAGTCTGCATTATATAATTTCAAACCAATGATAGAACATAATAGTTCACATCTGACATAGCCAACCGATTACCAGTATATAATTTTGTCCTCACAATTTTTAACACGGGCCATCTAAAATACAGGTGTAGAAACAATATATTGTTGCAGTAAAAACAGCAGCACATACGTTTTCCTTACATTGTTGGTTACATTTTACAGATCACATGACCGAATGTAAAATACCAATATCTGGTGAAACACAAGAACTGTCCTCTGACCATTGCCTGATATGCAGCTGTGACACTGCCGACTTTTGGAGTAACATTTGAGATCATAGTATGAAATATTTACAATATTGAGTCTATCCAGAATTTAGCTGCTACATTACAGTCAAACATTCGCCACTGTAAATAATGTACCAAATGTTATACAGACCACACAGATTGGCTGGCAGTATACAAGCCATACAAGCCATACAAGCCATACAAGCCATACAAGCCATACAAGCCATCCAAGCCATACAAGCCATACAAGCCATACAAGCCATACAAGCCATACAAGCCATCTTTGCTACCACAGATACTGCAAAAAAGCAGCTGCAAAGGAATCATCATGTCCATTTTCCATTTCTTTCCCACTACCAAAACCGCTCCATAAATGTCACAGGGTTATATTACGCTATCATGTTCATAGCAGAAGTGTGTGACTACATTAAGTTTTATGAAAATAGGAATGTAAAATGTTATTCACATCATCAGCATAATTGATTTTCATAGAGCTGGTATCTTGTAAAGATGTGAATAGACTTATATCATAGTATTTAGAGTAAGACCAACTGTGCTATTTCTTGTCAAATTTGGACTGTGCCCTGTCAAAAATAATGTAGCCAACTCATTTACACAATTGAATTAGCATGTCATAGTGTATGCTAGGTAAACTTATTTTTTCACAAAATACAATCAATCTTTGCTGTCTACTGTGAATAAAATACTATGTCCATCTACCATCCCATGTAGCCAATGGTCCATTGCTAAAAGTCCTCCATAAGCCAATCACGACTCAATTGAACCCTTCGGCAGGTGGGAGCACATCTGACCTTTCCGTCAACCGCTCTTCTGCCTCTTGCTTCCGAATCTCCTCCTGAGCTTCCTTCTGCATCTTCTCCAGCTTCTCCAGAGTGATGGACTTCAGAGGCATCAACTTGGGCTTACAGAGGACTGGACCTCTGATCGACTCCTCGTGCAGTAGTCCTTGTTTGGGCAGAACCTCAGAGAACGTCTGACTCCCACTAGTAGCCGCCATAATCCGAGTCTACAACAACACCAGTAGAGTGAGAGATGTGAAGAAATACATAATTGGATTCTGTAGTGTTTTGAGCATGTTACTGGAAATTTTAATTTATTCTTCTCTTTTCTGTGAATGTGAGGCTTGTTTCTATATTGGTCCTTGATTTCTGTTTTCTTCCCTTTTTCTATCCCATTTACTTTTCTGATAAACCAGAAATTATTAGTTTTCATGTCTAGAAGTACGTCTACATGTCAGTAGGCCTAGGCTAAACATTCGGCAAACTTATGCAGTTTTTAGTTTTATAGTTAATTTAACGAACAATGTTGTTTTATTTCTAATAATCAGTAACAATTTATTAACGATAACTCAGTCGGAAACTATAAAATGTAAGTCCACGAAAACAATCACTACATGTAAACTGGGTGGTAATATCGACAAACTGTTCCCTAAAACGTTTGGCTGAATTCCCTTATTATCGCCCAACTGTGTATTAAAACATCCTGTCGCAAAATTCTCTTATTGTCTGATGTTCTTGCACGGCATCACAATTTACACGATTTATGGCGCGCTTGCAAGATTGAAAATAAAAGTAGCCTATGTGATATGCTTACTGTATTCTGACAAATTTAACTGGAACTTTGTCGATATTGTTTTCTTGCCGACAAAGAATGTCACAACAATGCTGCCATCTACCGGGATATCGTTGTTCAAAATGTTAGTTCCTTCTTATTCACCAGGTGGCGAAACAAATCTTAGTACCACCGTCTCGTGCGGAATTGGCACGTACGTTTTTAGTTCGCTTTGCTAAAATTGTCTCAAAGGCCAGTGTTGTTAAATATAAATTATACTGATAGCTCGCTCACCTGACCTTTAAACAGTGGCGTATTCGGGGGACCATTTGGATTTCTTGTTATTTTTCCTATATTTTAACTTGTTACGCCATTAGGCATACATTTTGGCAAAGCAAACTGCTGTGTGAAATCTTTGGCCCATGTCCCTAACACGAGGTATATAGGATATTTCCACCGGTCATTCCTCCGGATACCTCCCACTGAAATGTATAAGACATTTCCCCTTTTGTACTTAAGTAATAATTGAGAAGTTTATAATTTTGAAAACTGCTATTGTAATTTATATAATTCTTTCTATGTGACTGACATCATATACGCATATTACATAAATAAATCACTATTTACTAATATATATATTAATTTGTTAATAAATGTATTCATTGGGTAACATACTATGCAAGTGTTTATGGATTTTGAGTCCGAATATTGTACATCTCAATCAATCAATCAATCAATCAATCAATCAATCAATCAATCAATCAATCAATCAATCAAAGCGTTTATTCAAACAAACCGGACAAATACATTACATATACATGCAGTATTAGATGCAGAACATAGGGTGAAGTGTTTGAAGCGAGTAACATTGAAGTAAAAATACTTATAATGTTATGCTACACCTTTGTAGACACTTGTAGCAGTTTTTTACTTGATGTTAATTTTAAAACAAAGTATATTGAAATTTATGTATTGGTAATATTAGTTTCATCAGCAAACGAATACATTTTACCAGTTTAGAAACGTTACACATGTAATTGACATACACCGTTGTACGTAATAAACATCCTCGGTCCTTGTGGAACTTCACATGTTATTGTCTGAGTATCTGACTTGTAGCCGTCAATGTTTACAAATTGGCTACAATTTACTATGTAGCTACTAGTTACTAATCTAATTATATGCAATTCCCCGGATGACATGACATTCCAATTTTACACATTTGTTTATTGTCAATGATATAAAAAGCTTTTTTAAGATCTATGAATACACCTATCGCACAATATTCTTATGTTCTAACGAATCTATAATATCGTCAAGCAATTCTGCTATAACATGAGCAGTTGACATACCTTCTTTGAAAAGAATTTACGATATTACCAAAAAAAGCTTTCAAGTCCGCGAAATATAAAGGGGGAAACGTCCGCCTTTTCATTTCAGAGAGGGCGTCCGAGGGTTGTCTTGGCGGAATGTCCGTACCCCAACATGGAACTGGATATGTGACTATCTCTGAAATATAGCCTGTAGAAAACATTTTTTGGTAATTAATAGGACTGGACCTATCCATTTATCATAACCAAAACGGGTCTTCCGTTTTGTTATTAAAATATATTGTATAGATCCGCTATGTATGATCCTGTAAAAATCGCATGTCGTCGTGACAGTAACATTTATCCACACTTGTTGTGAAAGATAGGCCTACACTTCCCTTTCCCGACATCTGATCTATTGATGACGATTATCTTGTTAAATCAAATTCTGATCGAATGTCGTGATGTTGTTGAAATTAAATCACTATGTTTTTACTCTATCATACAATATATACAATCTGATTTCAACTGTGACTGAATTGATATTCCCTTATTGGTGAATAATATCCAACTAATGTTATTTCCTGTAGACATCCTCCGGGTTGCTTCCCCTCCTCAACCAATGTTATTCCCTGTAGACATATCCTCCGGGTTGCTTACCCTCCCCAACCAATAAGCGGACAATATTCCCTTTTATTAATAAGTAATAATATATACATTGATAAAAAAGTTTACTGAACTTTATGCCGGTACAACAGTTTACAACCTCAAGTCATTCTCAGCTCGCCAGTATAAATATCTTCTTGAGATGCTACTAAGAAGTTTAACACTAAGTAGTTACAACGAAGTAGCAAGGCATTAATTATAATTGACAATTTGTCGTATTTTAAATTAATCAACGTTCAATACAACTGCTATTAATGGGAAACAAAAGGCAACCTTTTGGTATTATACACATAAGTGTTAATAAACACTAACCATTTGCATTTGTAACTACGATCAAAATGTTACGTCAGTGGCTAACTCAGAATGCGGTCGCGAAGTGGAAGGTTGTAACAATACTAATGTTTGACATCCTAGAGGCTGGCATCTTGCCGACGGCGAAGTAAATTGACCAATAAACGCCAAGCAGTGACGTCGGTTATGACGTACCAGATTCCTAGTTTTGCTCGACTTGTACACGAATACCCCGGCTTGTTTATTAGTTTCTCGTATTACGTATTTTACAAATGAAGCAAAAAAGAAAATTTTGCAATTATGTACATCGTAAACCGCTGCACTGACTATGGGAGTATGACATTGACATCTTACAATATACATAACACAACTTACATAATTAAAAGCTTTATAATTAGCAGATAACACATCATTACAATTGCCAACAAACGGTTGGATGCAATATGCGGGTTTATTGTGCGTCGTAAACTAGACTAATATTCCCAGTTCAGCGACTGATAACTGGGAAGGGTAGAAACTCGTGACGTCTGTCTTCCTATGAAAATGGCACTGTCCATACAATTATTTTTTTTGAGTGTTCAACAAAGTTATTCTAGTAAACTACTGGTATAATTATACTTAATCGTAGCTGCAAATGATTAGTTTTTATTAACACATTTTACTTTTGTTTTCCTTTGATAAAGATACAACTACATCTGCGAAAAAGATGATGGAAATAATATTAATAATTAGGAAAGACAACTTTTTTTGGACAATAAACATAATATCTACAAGTTCACTAAATATATTTACATACATACATATATACATAATATCTACAAGTTCACTAATTGATTTATAATGTAACTACTTATCTTTATATAATTAATACAACTGTGTTAGTGGAAATATGTATACCCTATGTATATGTGTGTTACTAATATTTTGATACTAAACGGATTATTTGAAGCCAAATTGTTAATTAGCTTAATTAATTATGTTTATTTAGTCATGCACAACTTGTAGTGATCTGAGTGACTTTAATGCAACGCGAACAAACCAAACTTAATAATTTCACAAACGTGTTTTGTTCGTCTCATTAATGGTCGACTCGGTTTGTGGGTTTCAATTTCATCAAATGCAGACATTTAAAAGTGTACTTTTACAAATATTTACACTGATTATTACGTTACACAATCACAAAACAATCACCAATTTATTACGTAAGCAAATCAAATATTTTTAATAATGTGGCTGGCTAAAATGTTCGTTGGTGAAATGTCCGTGGTCGGAAAGTCCGTTGACATAATCTTCCAAGACATTCCCAAGAAACACTGTGACGTCTCCGCCGGTCGTGACGCCGACGACCTCCCCATCCACCCCTTGCTGACAGTGTCGCCAGGGGTCCAGACGTCGTAAGTAAGTCGGCGCCGTCGTCCCAATAATGTTGACTGTCGGGGTCGCCGATCAACGCCATAAATGTCACTTGAAATTGACGCGCCATAATTGGCGGACGGGCTTCAACAAATTGATGTGGGATTCGCAACTTCCGCCGCGCGGGCCGCCTGTTAGTGTCGCGCCGCGGGTGCACCGCGATAAATATTAAAATCATTATTTATTTAATCACCGCTGACATCGTATATTTTGAAAAATGTGGCTTCTAACAACACATTTCCGAACAGGCGGTCGCCGACTGCGGCCCAGTAATCACAAGTTGCCCACAGAGACGCAAGCACCTGTTAATCGTAACATATAATTTCGAAGATTTATTGGTGTTTTTATTTCGGTATTTGGCTAAGAATTTATCTGTTGTGTTTCCTACCAACGTCACAGACGAGTTGGACTGCATGGTGTTGTTTTCCGTTGTAGCGTTTTCCTGTCATTAAATTGGTTCCCTTTTTAACACTGTTTAAACATGCGCACACGAAATAAATAACGCGAGCTTTGTTAAAGCAGTTGACGCAACATTTCGATATTCACGAAATAGGTGTACAATATGAAAAGTATAGAGTATTGTGAACAGCTTGTGTGATATCTGCACCAATTTAGTTAAATATAAACAACTCCCACGTTTTGTGAACATAAATAAATAATTAATAAATAATAATGAAAACAAATATATAAGAAACTGCGTTTGAACACAACTAGTAGGTTTATATCCTATTATTTGATTTTATGATAGTAGGGGCCTACCAATAGTGCTTCCACGTTCGTCGTTTCGCTGATAGAACTATAAATACAGTTAAATTAACTTACGCACAATGAATCGGATAACGAACATTCGAATGGATTCGTAGGGAATTCCCAAAGATTTAAAAATAAACAATAAACAATAGAAAAGGAAAAACAATAAAAGTACGACTGTTTTCTATGTTATGATCCCTGGAATAAAGGTTAAATAAATTATATATATATATATATATATATATATATAACTAATACATAATAAATATTTACGATAATTCCAGAAAGATCTGAATCCAAGTAATGAGAATCAAAGCGGATCGTTTAAAACAGTAAACTAACCGAGTAGGCCTGCGTGACACTGTTGACATAAAATGACGGATATCTAACTTCAAAAACAAGTGCGGTGATTTTGTTTTCGTATCAGTTGCGTAAGTTTAGTATTATCTGATTTGACTGTAGTTTAATGCTGCTGTTAGCATAATTCGTTTCGCCGATTAAACACTAAGTGAAGTTAAACTAATTTAGGCCCAACGAATCAGATCATGAATACGCCACTAGATGTTTCATCTGAAATGTTTCGACGTGTCGTATTTGTATTGTTCGTGACCAAACATGCAAACGAACAAATGAGAATTTAACTGCCCACGGAAACATTAAGTGGCCGCTATCTCGTTAACGATTGGCCCGCATGTCGGATAGATTGATACACGGTATGGCGCAAACAGCAGTCGTCCATCGTCAATTCAGGTGAACTTTTCAACATGGGAAGGATAACATTTTACATGAGCCAAACCCTTTATCAGAATGCTGTTTCACGTAGCAGCTTTCATTTTGATGGTTTGGGAGTAGTGCATTTTAAATGTGCCAAGTAAAGTAATATGGTGATTCAAATAATATTATATAACACACCATACGATTGCATAAGACGTGGTGATTCATATATCATATTAGTTCCAGAAAAGGTTCCAAGTGTAGATGATGTAGGACGGTAAACCTTACGACAAGGTGCATACGTTTGAAGCTGTGTCTAGAAATAAATACGTAGTCAGCTATATATTCTATTCTATTATTTATTATATTGGGCAATTGTGATTAAAACAATTTTTAGCATTAAAGCGATTCTTGGTAAGCTAATATACATTCGAGATGTATCAATATGAGTGTTTAATTGAATAATTATAATATGTATATGTCAATATCAATATATGTGTTTAATTGAATAATTATAATATGTATATGTCAATATCAATATATGTGTTTAATTGAATAATTATAATCTGTGATGGTATTCTTACCATTATATGATGTTTACCATTTTATAATGTATTTACTCTGACCCCATGTATTAGTCTGATTGTTTACAGTACTACTTGTATGATAGACATTCTCCTCCTGTGGTTTACCTATTTACTTATCTACTTATCTGTTGTGGTTTACTTATCTATGTGCATATGATCTATCACTATATCCTATTGTGCATGTGATATGAATATTATGTGATAACCTCGCTCTTAGTACTTATCTTAACCATGTACAAATACATATGTAAGATTTTGTATAAACAAGCCTAAAGGAAATTTTCTGTAACTCAACAGACAATAAAGTTATTGTATTGTATTGTATTGTATTGTATTAAAGCGTGATATTTCCCATAAGTACTTTCTCTGCTACTTATGTCTTGCATGTTAATGCATAATTTGGGTGTTATCTACGCAAAAAGCCGATAAATAATTGTGTTTACGCGAATCATGTTGAGTTTGCTGCCACGTGAATGATTAATTATGCAGCCCGAGTATAATGAATATTCATGCACGCGCAGTGAAGCACGCAAAGACCGTTGACGTCACACACAGTTAACAAGTCAGATTCCGAGGTGAGTTGATTCAAGCAGCATTTTAAATAAGCAATTTGTAGACATATGTATGTTGTAGGAAGCGTATGCATTGTTTGTTTATCCTGCTTACCAATGCCGTCAGCCGAACAACGTTTCGATTAAGTAGAATTATAATGTCCGCCAAGGTGACGGATGCAGTCGGTGTCAGCTGGGACTGGGTCACTGTCGAGCCTCTACTAGTCCCCGTTACCCCACTTATTTGAAACGAAACATGAAAATGTAACATTCGTACGTTCACAGATTGTTTCTAATGCTACAGCTACGATTGTAAGTAAAGCTAGTTGGCATGTCATCATTCAATGTAAAAGTTTTAGGTTTGTTTAAAGGTACACAGTACCGTGTTGCCAAGGATTTTTGCGATGCACGAACTTTGGACACTAGTATACACAAGGCCCATATGTATAAATATATACAACATTAATTATTAGAGCAATAATAAAGGAAAACATACAGTGCACTCTGGATAAGGTCGAACCTCCAGGGACCCATGACAATACTGATAAGTAGAACTTCTAATAACTAGAAAGTTATCAGAAGGTCCCCTTACCTTTGCCCAGGACCGAGGAAAAGATTGACTTAACTAGCAAAAATCAACTTATGTGAGTTTGGATTATCTGGAATGCACTGCATATGACCAATGCCTACAGGTAATTATGTAGAAGCAAATTAAAAGTTGGCCAAAGTAATGGATTGAGATTTTAGTCTGACTGAAACAGCATAACAAGGCTTTCTTGTATTTATTTTCTATTTAGCCAGCAGTACACTTGGTGTTAAGTCCCATAATCTAATATCTAACTAAATTAAATGTTGAATTAGTTAACTAATATTTAGGCTCAGTTTCCTAAATTCAACTTTGCAGGAACATTTTGACCATCAACAATTTGATGGAAAGAGGACATTTAAGAGCTCTACTTAACAGTGACATTAATTGGACAATGGGTCACCTGACATAAGATGGTGCCTGACTTTGTTCTGCTCCATTCTGTTCTGTGCGACATCTACTGGGAACTTGTACATCACTTCGTGTTTTAAATGGATGTGTACATCTGATAGCTTTGTGTACCAAAATGCATAATAGTGCTATTAATTGGACAATGTGTTAACTGACACAGTAATGAAGAAGGTGTCTGACTTTGTTCTGCCACATTAGTTCTGTGGATTCTGTTGGGAATATGTACATCACTACATGTTTCAAATGGATTTATGCAATCGATCTATTTGTACATCCAAATGCACAACATTCCGTCATTATGTTGCAAAATAGGAGTAGATAATAACGTTTATGCTTTCTTATGCTCATCATGTTTGGATTGCGTTCTACAGCATATTCTTCAAAATTTGTTGAAACAAGTTTGTGTTATGTGAACTATACTGGGAGTAGTGTATAAAAAATTATTGAAAAAGTATCTTTTACAATAATTGTGAAATTTCATAAAATATAAATATTCCACAACATTCTAAATGTTTTGAGGATTTTCTTGAGTTAAATACACCAATGATGACTGAAAACAATGTTTTAAAATATGCGTGACTTTTAAAGTTTTGCAATTTTATAACTTTATTTCCATCATGCAATGGCTATTTTACTTTTTTTGTCATCTAAACGGGATTTCAAAATAAATAAATTCAATATATTTTACTCTAACTGATGGGCAGAACAAATTGCACTCCCAGTACAAAATAAAACTATATTTAAATCTAGCTGAGTTGTTATTTGTCCCTTGTTGTTATACTGGTGCAATATATTTTAATATTTTGTCGACAATAATGTTATAATGCTCTTTATAAATCTACATTTACGTATGTAAGTAGATAACTACCTATGATGTTTTAATATTGTATATTATTTGAAGTGATACATAATGTTGTATTTATACTGCTTATGGAAATAGCAGCTGGATTTATGGTCAAACAAAATGGTTTTATTATTAAATGTTTTTCAGCTTCAATAAATTTATGTTATCTAAACGTTTAATTAAAACTAAACTTTAAAATGTATGGCCAGATGTACCCAATGAAAAGGGACATGATAGTACCATAGGTGAGATTTCATATATTTTTATTTTCCAACAAAAACAAAGCCAACCATTCAATGACAATGTCATACGACAGCTTCGTACGTGGATAGCTGGTGTTTTTTCTTTTAAATCAATCCGCCTGTCATGAGCTGTCTCTAATTTAATTCTCCGTTTATTCCATATAGTTTCCTTTTTTCTTTGCTGAATCTGTGACATAAACAGCAGCTTTTGATCATTTTACGACTCATTCGCATGGTGGTAGCTAATCCAAACAAACACATGTTGATGACATTTTTCTTGCATCTGTCGAATATAGCTAAACGAAGTCTGACGGACAGTCCCGAATATTCATGAGCGTGCCTTATACGGATCGTGAAGGAAGGGCCAAAGTGCAAATTCCGCGTACGCGGAGTAATTTTTTCGATATATTTTGTCAGGGTCATTAGTGATTTATAAAACACAATTTTAATGAAATAAAGGCATAGGATTACATGAAATAACCACATTAACAGGATTACTTAATAAGTGCCTACATTACAAATATATTTTCAGGTGCAATGTCCAGAACGGTGGGACGGTTTCTTCCGAATATTTGTTATTATCATGAAACTTTATTGTTCTCCAGTGAAAATTTAAAACTTTGTATTTAGTGTTACGGCTGTGAAGTTTTCCATAGCTAAACTGTGACTTTAATATAATCACGTTTTCCTGTGACTTGATGTCTGCCCTTGCACTGTTATTACAACATTCAGTAATTACATAAAACTATGACGAAAGCTTCATTCCTTTACCCAGGGGTTATTCCAAACAACTATTTCGTTACCCTTTCCGAACTGTAGGTGATCACCCATTGAATATATACAGTTACAAGTGTAAAGAAAACTCTGGCATAAACCGAAAAAAAAATTATTTAACAGAGCAATGAGTAATCAAGAAATTGCGATGTGAAAGCAGTGTCAATTTCCACGTGGAAACCTGCCTGAAATAAAATAAAAAGAAAGTCTTATCTGAGATCTACCTGTCTCCGACTTTTAAGCACGCTGTTAGAATCCGACATGTTTTGTCGTAGGATGACGAATGATGGCGATTAAGTTGTGAATGCCGCGACAGTCGATAGAATGTTGTGGTCATGTTTTCACATTTTATTTATAGAATAACTATTTTATACATTTTGGTGACGATATGATGCAGCCTCGGAGTGAACTTTCTCTTGCAATAACATAAACTCTTTTTTCCTACCGAGACGAAACATAATATGTATTCATCGAATAATATTCTATGGCATTTGTTCATAATGCCTTGTACACAAACATCACCTGCAATATCAAGCATGGAGTCCTGTAGATCTATTATCGGATCAATTGATCACGTTTGTATATGCTTTATTTAATTAATTATCCCAAATGCGTCCGCTATATTTCCACCGGTACTCCCGTTTCCTCGCAGCGCGATGAACACCAGCCTCCATTAGCGGTGGCATATTCGATTCACTGACCATGTATCAAACTTACGCTTTGAAAGAGTGGTAAAAGCAACTTGATTAAACTAGTTTGCCATGCGAGCATAGATAGGAGAGCGCGTTAAGTTAAGTATGGCACCAGCTGCGCGGGTCGAGTCACCAGCGGCCACCGAGGAACTGTAGAAACGACGGTTAATAAGCATATGTCGATGTGTGGCCTCCAGCTAGTAGGAAGGCGTCGATTTATCAGGACAGCCTCCGGAATATGGAGTGGTACTACCCGCAGATGGACCACACAGTAGAACCCTTCTTCGGCGACCGCCCACTCCATGTGATGACGTATGATGACGTTCTGTAGGTTGCACAAATGGGACAGATGCTACTATGTTATATGACATTTTCATTGTTTGACTTGTCACAACTGTAAAGATTCAACGGACACTTCAACATTATCATGCTAACGAAATATGTTGATTGTGTTGTGACCGTTGAATAAATAGGTCGATTTTGATTTTCTTATAAAAACTAGAACTCTTAAATTGGCACGTCAACCCTAAATTATGTTTTAAAATTAAATCGAATTATATCTGATATTAGATCTGTTCTATACTGTGGCCACGTTTCATCTCGAACTGAATGTTATAACGAAGACATTTGAAGACGTTATATACAGTCGTTAAGACAACTGCGCGCGTACAAACGATATGGTTTGGTTAGAGCTTGGGTGATAAAGACAAACGGGCGGGTTGCCTAAGTAATACAAACTATCTCACACCCAACCATACATGGTAACACGGAATATATATATATATATATATATATATATATATATATATATATATATATATATATATAACAATACCTCCAGCTATAATATAAATATTCAGCAAGAGCAACAACATTTAAGCAGATCACGACATGCCTTCCCCGTTGTACATAAATAAGTATATATACATAAAATATAGTTATTTATATTTATTTACTTACGTGCTTTTTATAGTATTAATTTTCTCCCTGACGGATAAACGTGGAGTGTGATACTGTTAACTGACGTTTCGTTGACGACAGGTGAAAACAAACATTCAATGGTCAGTGGAACGACTTTGTGACCAACAAAACCGTGCTAACTGCTGCCTTTGGTTTGTTGCTCGAAGGTGCGTGTAAGCAAGTCATTGTTGCTGCTGTTGTTGTTGCTGTTGCTGTTGTTGCTGTTGCTGTTGTTGTTGTTGTTGTTGCTGCTGTTGCTGCTGCTGCTGCTGTTGCTGTTGTTGTTGCTGCTGCTGCTGCTGCTTCTGCTGCTGCTGCTGTTGTTGCTGTTGCTGTTGCTGTTGTTGTTGTTGTTGTTGCTGTTGCTGTTGCTGTTGCTGTTGCTGTTGATGTTGCTGTTGTTGCTGTTGTTGCTGTTGTTGCTGTTGTTGCTGTTGTTGCTGTTGTTGCTGTTGTTGCTGTTGCTTTTGATGTTGCTGTTGCTGTTGTTGTTGCTGCTGTTAACATTATTATGTAAGAAGAAAGAGGAGAGTGTGTAGGATGAGGAAGACAATATACTACCGAGAAGAGATCGATGATGTGTGGTTTATTTTGTTCTTGCTAGCGCACCTCGCATTCAGCGTGTAGCGTGCATCGTGCAATAATGTAGTTGGCGGTGCGCAGACTGATTTATTCTGAGCAAGCGAACTTTTTATTCTCTCCATTAGTTCCGCCCGGAGCATTGCCGTGTGTCTTTTGGTGTCGCGAACTTCATATACATACCATACACCCTCTTGACACTGAGCCACAGTCACCGGCCTTCATAACACTCCATGTTCACACACGGAACCCCGCAAACGACACGGGATCAGATTATCCGACGGTTTCTAGTCGTGACAGCACCAGAGCGTAAAAACGACCGCGCACTAGAACATTTTAATACCTCGCCGCAAATTGGACTTGACTTACTTCCAATTATGGCAGACTTCAGACGCCATAGCATCTTCGCTCGTCGACTTCGCATCAATTTCGTAACGTAAACACGCAGACACCGAGCCAGCGCAGTTTGCTTTTAGGCGCGGACGGTAATGAGTGTTGTTATGTTGCCAAGGATATCACCGTGAGAATTCTCCTTAGCAGACCAGACGTAGCTACAGACGCGGTGTTTTAGCAGCAGATACCAACGACAGGTTTATAATGGCGAGTGACGGATATCACGCAGCCTCGCAGCCTATCACACGCAGTTAATAATGGACGTCTTCAAAGTGGAATTATCCCCGTGTTGACGGCAGTTAAGTATAACCGTCAGGAGTAGTTATGGGACGGGAGAGTGAGGCAGGCGCGAGCCCCGGGTAGACACCCCTGTCGCCATGCGGGAGACGCCGTTGCTTAGGCCATCACGCAGTCTCCGAGAGACGTGGTTTATCACCCTCTCTCACATATATACATGCCCTCTCTACAGTGAGCCGCGAACATCATTGACAACAACTATTTGTTTCCTAATGGCGATCTTTATAGAGTATCGTCGATCCTATATATATGTACATTTTTCCTCGAGTTCGATGTCTTAGTTGAGTGAAATATGTTGACATCCTTCGTTTTTTAAGACGAATACAAAACTGGTATAATCGAACCTCGCTTTACCGTCTCCTCCCAAATTATTTCCGTAACCGTTATGTATAGGAAATTAATTTCGCTAATGCGGACACCTCGCCATTAAGGTCGCTTTTGCCCAGTCCCAGCCCAGTCTTTAATTAAAACAAAAGCGACATTTATTAATATTTAATATTACAGTGTTCCTAACACTATATTACACACGAGTTACACTAGCCTAGTCCATTTCCACCTCGTAACGTATCAACTGCACCGTAAATATCAACTGCAATAGAAGCAGGCGGGCTCACCAGAATATCAACTGCAATAGAAATAGGCGGGGCACCCCAAAATATCAACTGCAATAGAAGCAGGCGGGGCTCACGAAATATCAACTGCAATAGAAGCAGGCGGGACTCCCCAAATATCAACTGCAATAGAAGCAGGCGGGCTCACCAGAATATCAACTGCAGTAGAAATAGGCGGGGCACCCCAAAATATCAACTGCAATAGAAGCAGGCGGGGCTCACGAAATTTCAACTGCAATAGAAGCATGCGGGGGCTCACGAAATATTAACTGCAGTAGAAACAGGCGGGGGCTCACCAAATATCAACTGCAATAGAAGCAGGCGGGGTTCACCAAAATATTCAGGAATTGTTCTTCAATGTTGTAGGGGCTCCCCTGTTTCCAACAATCAGATTTAACCAGATTTAACAAGATTGCCATCCAGAAAATTACTCTGGATGGCAGTTGGACAAGGAAGCCTTTTGGCTTATCGAGAGTCCAATACTTTTTATCTACATGTATCCCGCCTTTTTAAGGTGTGTGTCGATTTTATTTTTAAACATATTCACGCTACTAGCACCAACACAATCAGGAGATAATCTGTTCCATTCATTTACAGTCCTTTGTGAGAATGAGAACTTTCTTATATCTAATCTACACTGCTCCTTTACTAATGTAGCTTCATGTCCTCTGGTCCTTCTATCTTTCTTAACTGAGAAAAAAATGTTTCTATCAATATTTTCATAACCATTCAATATTTTAAACACTTCTATGTGATCTCCTCTCAATCTCCTGGTCTCTAGTGTTGTTAAACCACATTCTTTTAGGCATATTTCGTAACTAAGATCCCTCAGATTTGGTATCATTTTAGTCGCTCTCCTCTGTACTCTTTCTAGCATATATATGTCCTTCTTGCGATATGGCCTCCATGCTTGTATACAATATTCTAAATGAGGCCTCACTATTGTTTTGTACAGCGGTACTATTAATTCTTTTTTCTTATACGCTATATTTCGCCTAATTAATCCAAGGATTTGATTTCCCTTTGACGCTGCAATTCCGCACTGCTCTGAAACCTTCATATCAGCACTAATGGTTAACCCTAAGTCCTTTTCTTTTACAGTAGTACTTAGAACAGTACCCCCCATTTTATATTTTATCTCTTCATTCCCATGACCTGTGTGGAGGCATTTACATTTCCCAAAATTGAACAGCATTTGCCACTTTTCAGACCATTTGATCAACCTATCAAGATCATCTTGTAAATGCTGTCTGTCTCCATCACTTTTAATCCTTCTAAACACTTTTGTATCATCCGCAAATTTCAACACCTTGCTTGTTATATCATCGTCCAAATCGTTGATATATATTAAGAATAATATAGGTCCTAGTACTGATCCCTGTGGTACCCCACTCAATACCGATTTCCAGTTTGAAGCCTCCCCATCAACTATTACACGTTGTCTTCTGTCATTCAGCCATTTTTCTATCCAGTTTATTATACCATTTCCTATGCCATGGGCCTTTAGCTTAAGGAGTAATCTTTGATGTGGTACTTTGTCGAAAGCTTTTTGAAAATCTAAATAGATGATATCTACTGGTGATCCCTCATCTACCCACCTAGTGATGTCTTCCAAAAAACATAACATATTTGTTAAGCATGACCGCGCTTTTAAAAACCCATGTTGAGATGGGTTTATCAAGTTATGTTTAACAAGAAAATCCACCATGTGATCTTTAATTAGTCTTTCTAATAATTTGCAAATCACTGATGTTAAACTCACTGGTCTATAGTTCTCTGACTTGTTTCTCGAACCTTTTTTAAATAACGGTATAATGTTTGCCTCTTTCCATTCTAAAGGAACCACTCCCTCTTCTAATGACAAATTGAAAACTGTTGCAAGCGGTGCGCTAATTTGTTCTACAATTTCCAATAGTAGTTTGGGCGGAATCCCGTCCACTCCAGGTGATTTATTATCCTTCATAGCCCTTATTTTCTTAGCTACCATTTCCGAGGTTACAACTAACTGTCCTAAATAGTCTGAATCTGCCCCCTTGAACTTAGCCTCTGGTACTGGCAGTGAACTAATATCTTCCCTGGTAAACACTGAACTAAAATACTCATTCAGGTCTTCTGCCATTAAGAATCCCTCTGATATTGTATTTCCAGCACTATCTTCTAGAGGACCGACCTTATCCTGAACTTTCTGTTTGCTTCGAATATACGCATAAAAACTCTTACTGTCATGTTTTATATTACTAGCAATTTTTTTTTCATAGCTTCTCTTTGAATTTCTAATTTCAGCTGTAGCTTGATTAAGTGCTTCTTTATAAATGTTGTAGTCTTCATCATTTCCAGTACATCTATATGACTTCCACATAATTTGTTTATAGACAACAAGTGGAAAGAAAATACAACCGATTCATTGTTCTAAAACATACCACCACTAGCTTGAGAGGATAATTCCGGGTAACAGCGTTTGTTTTAACCCCAGTCCACTTATTAATTTGGATATATTGGTGAGTTCATACTGATATGGACTCTGGGTTGGCATACGCGAACGCCCATTGTCTGCTCATTGCCATCATGTCTACGATGACGTGCAGATATATCAACTGTACTTATCTTAAAAGTAACTATACGTAACTCATTTAGCTCCTCGAAATTCATGTTTGTGGATTTCTATTAAATTTACATTCACAGTTAGTTTAATGTAATAGTGTAGTTTTGTAAAATGATTAAAGTTGATCGTTGTGCATACACACGCACACATACACGCACGCACGCACGCACGCACGATTGCACGCACACACACACACACACACACACAGCGGATATTAGATAGATTTTAATTTTACGAAATGTTTTATTCGAATAGCGCTAAAGGAGACGAGCAAAACGGTAACTGAACTGCGGAAGCAAGTTTACGTTTTCTGAGTTTATTTGACTGACTTATAAGTTGATAATCGTACTTGTTCGACTGGTCGTCTAACACGGAACGAGTTCATTACGTCATGATGCAGGCATCGCCAACAAAATGGCGTGTGGAACCGTTGATTACGTCATAGCTGTTGTATTTACTATCTAACTATAATCGACCTTGGGTATGTATCTTAACGTTTCCTTCTTAGACGGCTTGAACCTCGAGCGCCAAACTTTCAGGGATTAATTAACCAGTCCTAGAGTAGGACGTAATACCTATATGTTTTCGAATAGCCCATATATCTTAAGACACATTTATGGGGTAAATCAGTTCGTTCCTTAACGGTTCTGGTTCTGAACTTCCAAAGTAATGTGTACGTAATACGTAAAACGTAATGTGCGCGTAACCTAACAGTCGCAGGAACCACGCGCACGCAACACAAACTTCGGGAAAACGGCTTCTGCGTCATAGACTTGTCACCATAGAGTGGACGCAGACACAATAATGCTTATGTCTACCCTCATGCCAACAGCATAGCCATACAAATATTATTTTACAGTTCTACACTATCACGAGTAGGGCCTATCGATTGACGTGAACTTCACATTCTTTCCGACTGGCGTAATTTTGAACAAACAACGAGTATCTGCGAACGCGTCATGTTGTTTATGTAACGATGCTCTGTGTTTTCTAATACTTTGTAAATATTTCTTTTACGACTGTCTTCTGCCAGGGCATCCCGTCAGATGACAGGTATTTTTGGTAGTTAGTTTCAAATAATCGTAAACCACCAATAACATAATTTCCCGTATAAATTTGCCCATGCTGATGTCAGTAGTGATACATTTGTATTAGTAAAAAACAAAAATTCGATGTGATTTCAGCCACGTTTTAGATGTGATTTTGTGTGCTAAGTGCAGCCGAAGGTTGGCAATAGTTGCCCATTGGTAGAACGACCATCTGCGCAGTTACGCATTGCCAGCAGTTTTATTTACACAGGTTTTTCTTCGCGGAAAACATAGATTAGCAGATATGTGCTTTGGACGGTTCAGGAAAATAAATTTGCTTGTTTATTTCCAACGTCTTGTGAGCAAGTGAGCAAAATATTGTGTGCCATGCGAGATTTACAAAATGCCAACCATTGTTTACCTGCTGGTAATACACGCGGTTACTCGCTTGCAAATGTCAAGACTGGAGCTTGTAAAGTCTGACTGCTTCGGTACGCCGACCGTGGAGCTTGTAAAGTCTGACTGCTTCGGTACGCCGACCGTGGAGCTTGTAAAGTCTGACTGCTTCGGTACGCCGACCGTGGAGCATGTCAAGTCTGACTGCTTCGGTACGCCGACCGTGGAGCTTGTCAAGTCTGACTGCTTCGGTACGCCGACCGTGGAGCTTGTCAAGTCTGACTGCTTCGGTACGCCGACCGTGGAGCTTGTCAAGTCTGACTGCTTCGGTACGCCGACCGTGGAGCTTGTCAAGTCTGACTGCTTCGGTACGCCGACCGTGGAGCTTGTCAAGTCTGACTGCTTCGGTACGCCGACCGTGGAGCTTGTCAAGTTTGACTGCTTCGGTACGCCGACCGTGGAGCTTGTCAAGTCTGACTGCTTCGGTACGCCGACCGTGGAGCTTGTCAAGTCTGACTGCTTCGGTACGCCGACCGTGGAGCTTGTCAAGTCTGACTGCTTCGGTACGCCGACCGTGGAGCTTGTCAAGTCTGACTGCTTCGGTACGCCGACCGTGGAGCTTGTCAAGTCTGACTGCTTCGGTACGCCGACCGTGGAGCTTGTAAAGTCTGACTGCTTCGGTACGCCGACCGTGGAGCTTGTCAAGTCTGACTGCTTCGGTACGCCGACCGTGGAGCTTGTCAAGTCTGACTGCTTCGGTACGCCGACCGTGGGGCTATTGTGGCATTTGCTTAATACGTCATGCAACACAATAACAATATCACGTAAATCGTCACAATCCAAGTTCGGTGGTCCAACAAAACAGCATTACAGTTATTAGTCAATCACAAAATCTACTGGCGTTGTAATAATTGTCAAGAAACCGAGGAATGTGGTATAAGATGTATGAAAGGGCAAAAGAAAAGTCTTTACAGGAAGCCGGGAAACGAGTTATATTTTCAATTCGAAAGAGTCGCACCAGCAACCGAGAAATCTCTAATTGCAATACTAATATCATCTCGTTCGTTAACCATTTTTTATTCTAATATTTTGCATACTAAAATGTGGAAGTGGAATATAAAATTATATAATATATAATTATTGTCCGCCAAATGTAATGTATACGTGTTGTAGATTTATACTATGCATATAATAATCCCGAATTATTGTTTGCAATTAGAAAGTGGTTTCGTAGTCATATTTGATAGCATTTTTGTGTTACGACAATACAAAATAATTTGAAAATCTCAAACTAATGTTGCCTCAAATGCATTTCAAACTCTGGGTAATACGACAGAAATAGCATACGAGTATTAGTCTTTATAATATACCGAATAATTCTTCCATTGTTGTTAGTTGAACGAACTATTGAAACAATATAGAGTTAAGAGTTTGCCCTTACCCAAAGTTGTTGCATGCAGCAATCATATTGAAAATGGGTTTAATGCCCGTACGATATGTGAATGCCTGTACGATATGTGAATGCCTGTACGATATGTGAATGCCTGTACGATATGTGAATGCCTGTACGATATGTGAATGTCTGTACGATATGTGGAGGTTTGGGGGAATAAGTTCCTGTTTTAATACGGATTTTGTTCAAATGTAGACATTGTGACAAAGTACGTATCTGTGCTACTACTACTATTATTACACACACACGCACGCACGCACACACGCACGCACGCACACACACGCACGCACGCACGCACGCATGCATGCACGCACACAGGCACGCACGCACGCACATACACGCACGCACGCACGCAGCACGCAGCACGCAGCACGCAGCACGCAGCACGCAGCACGCACACGCACACGCACACGCACGCACGCACGCACGCACACACACACATGTATACATATACGAATGAAGAGAAACAAGTGCAAATGCTGTTGATGAATACCAACATAACGGAGTGAATTTTGTTTTATGTGTGTATGTATATTTAGTAGCTCGGTAGATGGCGCCACTCGATCCGAGTAGGCATGCTAGGCCTGTTAACCAATTAAAATGGCATACGGATTTTGTACCGATTTATATAAAAATTCAAGTCATAAATACGAAGTTCAAACTAGAAAATGTGGCATGTATATTAGTGACACTATTTTTTTAATACTAAATGCATGTCACTAAAAATAAGGTGAATAAACTATGTGCAGCAGTTGACAAAACAGAAATAGCAGACAGAGAAACTCGCCGGAAATACTTGAATACATCAACGGACAGATTCAACATGAAACGAGAACAACAATTGCGAGCAATTTCCGTGCTCCGATAGAGATCAGCGATTTGGTAGACATTTGAGGGATTTGCTGTCCAAGCCAACATTATGTCACCCGTGATTCCATCATAGTTTAATTGCAATATCAATAAAGAGCATTTGCGTGACGATTAAGTTTAACTATGGTAGAAAAAAATATGACGGCTTAACAAAGAAAGATTTATAGACACGTGCGTAATCACTGTCGTTGATTCGTCGAAGTGGTCTGTCGCTGTTTGTCGATGCTGCACTAAATGATAGATACCCGTAACGATGTAATTGTGGTAGATCGTTCCTACACGACAATGTATTGTAATAATTGACATTGAGCTGATGTTGTGGCTTTATGGCGCAATTTATTAACATGGCCATTTGAATTCAAAGTGCTTTCGCTTACGTCGACTCTAAATCATTGCGTGCTGTCGACGAAGTAAGCTTGTCACACGGGTCGACATTGAATCGTGTTCTTCATCGTTCTAATGCGGTAGCACATTCCGTAATGATTGGATAACGAATCTTAAAATAGTTTGCAACGAGCTCACGTGAATCATGCATGGATGTGCCGCAGCAACTACACAAAATCATTACAAAAGTCTTGCCTTATGCTTTTTGATTTATTTACCCAATCTATCGTATCGCAAAAAAATATGTAAACAACATTCTAAGTAATATTATATATACTAGCAAAAATGCCTTTCCTCAGACTGGATAACTTGATACTTCACTGTTGTGATAGCAATATCCACCAAATGCTATAAAACACACAACATCGTCAAAAAACATAATGGCGCGCTCGCAAATGTATGCAATGGTTTCAATGCTCGCGTAAAACATACAGAACCGCGTCACGCACGTGCTGTAATACTCTGTGTTCGTTCAAAATGACGAAGGTCGGTGAGAAAGTTAGGTTCATGCCTTGCGATAGGCTCTAGTCGTGATAGTGTAGAATTGTCAAATATTAGTATTGCTATGCTATAGGCATGAAGGTAAGCGTATTAGAAGGTGTATACAACCCCCCGATCCATTTTTATAGTTTGTTGGATAGGTCAAATGTTTCAGGGTCGCGGCGCGCAATTGGTTCCTTCAATTGTTTTACTCTTTACGCACGCATTACGTTTTACGTTCCGAACAATGAATTTACCCTATAAAAAGGTATAAACTTTTACATATACGGGATATTTTGAAGAAAAAAATACAGGTGTTACGTTACACTCGCCGGGTCGTAGAATAACATCTGACAGTTTGGCATCCGAGGTGCGAGCCGTCAAAGAGGAAAGCGTTAACATAACCGCATGCATAGCCTACATGTATACGCACGCTCGCTTATAGTGGTGTACTTAAATCGATACTTTTGAAGACATGTTTGTCATATCTGTTCAAAGGTGATTTAAATAACAAGGGATTCGAACTAGTAGTCTAGATTATATATTATTTATTTCGATGCGTGAGGTCTCTTTAACGCGGCATCTCAATTTTTCGTTCAAGACACCATTTCAAGAAGAGATATTTATTTCCGTAATAGAGTGTGTCGCCTCCTAGTGGCACGCGATGAAACTATGTACTTTCGTTCACAATACGTTTGGTTGATACTATATTATGGATTATGATATTGATATAATTAAGTGTTTTTGAAGGAACAAAAATTAACCTTGCATCGAGACAATTAAGACAAGTGCAAAAATAAAACGCCCACTTTTGCATTGCGTTCACATCGGAGTGACGTACACTATACATACAGTTAATGTTAGATACAATTAGTTAAATTGTTGCTTTTATATACATTATATGTATATATATATATGTATATATATATATATATATATATGTATATATGTATGCATGTATGTATGTATATATGTATGTATGTATGTATGTATGTATGTATGTATGTATGTATGTATGTATGTATGTATGTATGTATGTATGTATGTATGTATGTATGTATGTATGTATGTATGTATTTATGTATGTATGTATGTATGTATGTATGTATGTATGTATGTATATATATATTCACACACACATACACACACATGAACATATATATATATATATATATACAGCCGCGTGTGCTGGAGGATGGATGCGTACGCATCCCCCGCTGGGGTAATATAATAATAATAATAATATTGTATTTATTTCAGACAATCATTATGTCCACATATACAAATACATCAATAAAAGTATGTAAATAAATATAAAAATACATCAATAAGAACAAAAATATTATGTTTAAAAATTATATAAATCCCGGACCTACTGGTGCCGCAGTTTCGAAGTACAATACACGTCGCTAGTTTTAATGCTATAAATAATGGGATTCAAAGACATGTCAATCCTATTCATTAAGCTAAAAATAGCCTTTCTGATTATACATTTACCCGAGCTGACATTAGCTGTATCAAACATGTGGTTAGCGCTACTTCGCATGGGCAAATTGTTCAATATTCTGAAAGAGTTATTATATGCAACAACGAATTGCTGAAAATTTACTTTTCTAAAGTTCACCCATAACGCACACATATAGATATTACCAAAATACGCTGTAAATAGCTTATTTTTTACAGCAGTTGAACAAAAGTGGAACTTTTGACGTAACATATTACTCTTGACATACAAAAGTCTCACTTTGGCTTGCATGTCAGACTCATCAGACAAGTTATTAGAAATGACATGTCCAAGATATTTACAAGAGGTGGCAAAGTTTAACTTCTTTCTTCCTAATGTCATTTCTTTAGACAGATTTGACATTCTAGATTCAAAGTACATGACCAGGGATTTACCCGCATTGTATTGCATCTCATGCTCACATCCATATGAGTAACACATGTATACATATATATATATATATATATATATATATATATATATATATATATATATACATATATACATATATATATTATATATATATATTATATATATATATATATATAATTCAGCTAACGTTATCGCAATAAAAATGTCATGGGTATAAGTTTAACTTATTAACTATTCGGTTGTATAAGCACATAATCTTCATAAACAATATATTGATATATCGCATCTTTCGCGTTATTTAGGAAGATGCGATATTTGGCGGTGCAGTTTTGCAGAAAGCAGACCACACCACTGCGGTGAGAGATGATTGATTGGTCTATTTGATGGAATATCGTATTCCATTCTCATGCCATTTCTGGCGGTAACAATGTTGCAGCAATTAAGATAATAACACGACAACTAACCGTGCTACTTTGATGTACAACTGTAAGTTGAGAATTTGATATCGCTTATTTCTTAGTATTTGGTGATTTTAATTATACGAACTCCCAACTAACTGCATATCACTAAGCACGCAACGGACATGGGTTTTTATGTTTCCAGTGGTTTAATGGTGTAGCAAGTCAGTATTAACTGGATTGTCCGTTCGTTCGTTGTCCGTTGTCCGTTGGGTTATTCATTAGCTAGTGTGTCCGTGATGTTAAGTCATTAGCAGCGTTGCATGTGGTTATTTAGTGATCAACTGGTTTGTCCATGGTGTTAAAGTTTGGTTGTCCGTGTTGTTATTAATTATACGCTCGGCAGTCTGAGTGCGCATGTGTGACTTTTGCCCTAATACTGCTTCCGCATTTAATTTAGCCCATCCGGAATCAGGTTCGTTGTTTTTACAAGTGTATAGTTAGCATATATGTTAAGTACAGGTATATTGCAGTATACAGCTCTGTAGGTTTGGTGTAAAAATCTTCAACATAGTTAATGGTTGTTGTTATAGATTGGGTTACTTGTAAAATGGTTAGTAGCCTTGTGTCTATAGATAATCCATCAAGGCTGCAACACACAGACACGGATAAGCAAAAGCAACCACCTTATATTACAATATAAATGCACGGACGGACTTGTCATTTTACAATGAATTTCAATTGGATCCAGTCGGTGGCAAGCCATGGTAGACTATGATATACCATGGTGTATTGTTTCAAAACACTGTGGTGTAACATGATATACCATGGTTTATCACGGTTTACCATGAAACAAATATTCATGACATTTTTTTTTTAAACGTGCTACGCCGTGATATTTTCCTACACCGAAACACCACGAAATAACATTAGCAAATTGCCGTAAGGCATTCAACTTGCTTTAGTGTGTGGGGAGTCAGAGTGGTATCCGGGTTGTTTTGACGGCTTGCATGACCCGTGCCGCTTGAGTAGACCCGCGGCGTCTCCGTGCGTCTCGGTGATAAATAACGCTGCTCGCTGCACGAACAGTTTCGGGCCTTTCATAAATATCGTCGTTCCGCGCGCGTTATTCCCGCCGCCGAGCAAATTTGTTAGTTAATAACTCGACTGAGTGGCGCCAGCTCCGATGTCGCCCGTCTCGTTCGGGGGCGCGGTGGAGAAGAAAATCTACGGAAGGCGGCCCGCTGAGCGACCGGGCGGCTACGGCGTGACAAATCGTCCTGGGTCTGGCGGATTCTACGCGCCGCTGGAAATTGATGATGGATGAGACGGCGGTGGCGCCAGCTCTCGGGACGCGCGCACATAAAACAGCGACGGCACCCGTCTTCAAAGTCGGGTGTCTTACCGCCCGCCGACGTCGGGCCGCGACGGCAGATGTAGCAGATAAATCGGCCCGCCGCGCGCCCTTCCCGAGTTCTTTGACGGATAGGCCAATTTTATAGTGATTGCAAGCTAATGGGTCTGTAGCAGCGCGCACCCCGTTGCCTCCCGCCCGTCGCCACCGCCGCCAACTCCGCCATTCACGAGTCTGATCTCTTTATCACTGACGAATGATTACAGGCACCAGCGACCATATTCGTCGGCTACTTGCAGATGCGCGCCGCTAATGACTGGTTAAACGACGACGCTTGACTGGTTAACAGATGGCGCCACTGCGGGGTGGGCAAGACGTCGCCGCGCGATATTTCAGGGCCGCATCATCATCCGCCGTAAATCGTCTCCTGGAAAGGAGCTTATTCGATCGTGATTGGGCGATAATACATGTTGCAAGGATGGGCGATAATATGGGCAGCCTTCGATTAACTTCATTATGACCATCTACTAGAAAGAACGAGGCTATTTATTAGGCTATTAAAAAGATGAGGAACGTTAGATGATGTAAACGAGAACAAGTCGGCGAATATTGATTCTGGAAATGTTTCGTTTACTACCAGTCTTAACGAGATAATTTGTACAGAAATTACTTCAACCATGTCGTCATACAATTGTCCCCAAAACACCGTTAACAAAACTGTAAACAACGCGTTGAGCGGCATAAATGTTATAGTCGAAGCCAGCCAAGAAAAGGGAGGATCACAATGAGCGGTGTCTTGGTCCTGAGAATAAGAGAAGGAATCATGGAGAGCCAACGACTCTTGTTTGTCGAGTAGAGGAAAAGAAGATGAATATAATATACTATACATATGAATGAAAACAAAATACGACGAAACAATGAAACGTTAAATATGCCAATGGAATTTCAACACCATCTTTATAATTATAACGAAGATGACATAGTAAGAAGACCTGGCAGTAAGATGACATAGTAAGAAGACCTGGCAGTAAGATGACATAGTAAGAAGACCTGGCAGTAAGATGACATAGTAAGAAGACCTGGCAGTAAGATGACATAGTAAGATGCTGACCTTGAAATAGATCATCAAGAGGTTGCCAGGATAAAGATTGCCATGAAATTTAGCTGCGCAAAGAGTTGGAAGAAGATACAGCAGAGAAGAAGGACATACAGACGATGCCGCACTTGCTCAAAAATATAATCGAGGAATCATTTTTAACGGAATAACAACGGTAATTAAAGCAAAGTAAACTAATAAAAAACTGCAGCAGTAAATAGGGTCAATGCGAGACATTTGCAGCAGTACATTTTCTGCTCGGACGTTGTCATCACAAAATAGGAAGATAGTCCCTGCAACGTCAATCATATATTAACTTTATTGGAGCGAATATCATGCATGTCTTGTGGTAGCATGAATGAAAATATCCTGATATGCTTCTTTTGTTTAATTTACATAGTGTACAATGTTTAGCTTACGATTCGGATATAACAGGTTATTCACGCAGACGGAACGATGGCCATGCTTCATATGCGTTAATTACCCGTTTCGCGGAGACGGGTAATTAATTTACTTCCTCGTTTAGGGTAGACAAAGATGAAACACGTGTCGTTCCAAGACGACATTCGGTACAGAGGATTCATTGAAAATGAAATGGATATACGGGTGGGCGTGAGGCTCAGGTTCCACATATACACTCAAATGTCTTTTGGTTTGTTGACTGTAAACGAGTGTGGAGGCAGCGTGAGCGCCGTGTGCTTAATTTGAACGTAACGACACGAATAACGTGTTTGCGTTGCATTTTGAGCGGCATATCTACGATCTCACAAAAATAAGTAAAGGTGAACTCTTATATAGCGCAGTATCCAGTCGTTAGGACGGCTCAAAGCGCATTACACTTTACTCCCTGGCAGAACTGTTCATTTGATCATCATCTTGACTTCTCTAGGAAGCATTCAGCCAGGCTACAATTATTAGTCAAAATATATATTCGTTCACATATCCGTCACTGTCTGTCGCCAGGTACTCATTTCACTCAGCTGAGTGAAGTGAAACCACGTGGAGTGCACGAAATTGTCCGCGTTTCAAAGCGATAGCCAGGGGATTCTGACTCATGTTTTCTTGGTTGAGAGTCCGGTGTTCTATCATCTACAAATGGAGATTAAAAATATAGATTACTAGTTTAAATCGGTTAGGTTGATGTCTTTCGCGTGAGAATTATTGTCGATCAGCGTCAAGTATGGTGATAATCTAATCCGGCTAAGCTCGCGACCATACCTATGAGCACGTCGTGTTTATTATTGGTTATAAGTCACGTACAAGTACAATTCTTCCTCGTGTAAGTTGCTAAGAAGAACAAACACAAATTAATACATTTTTGTAAGGTATATTATATTTTGTTGGTTACAGCACATATAGCGTATAGCTGCTTTCTGAGTTGCACGGTTTTTTGTTGAATTGTTCTTTTCATCGTGGCTTCGTCCACTCCAGTGTTGTATTAAATTATAAATAAGACTAATGTACCATGAAAAACTTGTACTTTTCGAGCCGCGTGTAAAGGTGCAACATTTATTATAATAAATTATGTGTGTAAATTAACATTTATGTGTTGTTACTTTTATGCAACCTTTTGAAACAAGTTTTAGCACATGTTGGTCAATGCAACGAATAAAGTATTCCGACAAACGTTTTAAAATATGTCTGTTAGACATATCACCGGCGACGGTGGCGCTTGAACCTACTTCGCGTGTGTAATCACCAACATCTTTCATGTCTCGTTGCGGAGACGGGCGAAGAGGAATGTTCGCTTTACTTCGCGCCAGCCCTACCCCGAGCCTGTGTTTATGGACGCATTCGCGACACCGATGCCCGTCTTAAATTGACTATGATATAAGCGGCGCCGGTGTCCGGTTACCCTGGTAACGGGTCGGTGACGTTTATTGTGGAATTACTCGGTTTATTCGGCGGCGCGCCAAACGCAACTCGTTGCAGCTGGCGACGCCGAGGTAATCCAATAACAGTTTAGTAGCCATATTAGTGAGTCGAGAAGAGCGTATGCTAATACAACGGAGACGTCAGCTGTTGTGGATGTTAGGCCGGCCCACGCCACGACGTCTTGAAAGCGGGCGCTGCTACCACTGTCGCCGTATATAGGAAAACAATTAATACGTGTAAGTGGGCGCTAAGAGCTTTCGTTAGCAATTAGGATGATTCTGTATACATTAGGCGGCTCGCGGGCTGGCCGAGTGTGCGCAATAGCGAGGATGATGACGTCACGCCTTGTGACGTAACACAGGTCACGTGGGTAGCAACGCTAGCGACGTCATTATCACAGAAATGGAGTTTTCGAGTTCTTAAGATGAAATTTAGTTAGACGGAGAATGTATGTGCGTCACAAGAACTAAGCAGCGTTCAAGTGGTAAGTTTGTTGAAATACCCCTACATAAAAATATTGTAGCCGGTACTTTGGAAATATAGTCTTAGCATCGACTTATCTTGTTAACTAGTCTTCTGTACGTATTTCTGTTTATTTACACGATAATTGTGTTGTTATCTATATTGCATTCTAAAAACAAAAAACAAAAAACAAAAACACGTTTCCTGTTCGCCTGCCATGCCACACACCGCCTGTATCCTCAGCATGTTGAGGCTAGGCGTGTATCGGAAGAAGAAGAAGAAGAAGACTGGGTATATGTGTGTGGGTATTTAACTAGATAGGGGGATTGGGCTAGGAAACGCCATAGGCAATATTTTTTGATACAGCTGATTTTTACTTTTACTACTTTACTACTATCGAGTAGGGAACAATATGTGCTAATCTGGTATATATATATATATATATATATATAGATATACCATACTTAGCCCTCTACATAGCGCCACTAGACGCAGCGCCACTCGTCCAACCAAGCCTAGCCTCGTGGGCCATGTGGTGTCTGCCCTAAACCAACTGCCACCCCTCGCTGGTCGAGGTTCGTTTGAAGTCGATTGCTGATCACGTCCTTATCTTATCGCAAACCCTTCTGCGCAGCGTCCAGACAGCAATGTTTCGGGCAGCTTAATTCACCCGCAAAACAACAGCAGATAACGCGTCAAATGCCCCGTAGTTCGCGTTATAACACGGGTTTTTAATGGCGCGTATACTTAGCGGGTTTTATTTATAGGACTAATCACTGCTTTGATAGGTACAATCAATTATTGCGTATGATACATAACGCCGAGTTTCGTTCCCACGATATCAGTGTAACGGTAGGTCGACGAGTGTGTGAAGTTTACACGTGTCAGCTCGATACCAACACAACGTGCATCAACTGTAAGTCAACTGCAAAATTTGAATAGCGATAAAAATAACGAGTAAAATGCACATTATAGTGTATTTTCAACCATCACACTTAATTGAGTTATGTCATATACTAATCTGAACAACTGGTGTTTAGTAATTGATATGTACCGTTTCTTTCTTTCTTTCTTTCTTTCATTCTTTGTTTACAACATGATGTTTCGCTGGGTTCTTTTCTTCGTTTGTTCGTTCTTTCGTTCGTTCGTTCTTTCGATCATTTATCCATTCGCTATTTTACATATCTATACAAGTACTGTTCTTGGTTAGGCCAATAATCCGTTGGTGTGTTATTTACGTTTTCGTTATTTCGTTCGTCGTGTATTCTTTCGGTGTTGTCTGTGTCTGTGTATTCCGCCATCCATTTTCATTCTGCCTTTCGTTCGTTCTTTCATTCTTTCTTTCGGTTTTTGTTATGTCTATCCGTCCGTTGTTGGTAATTTGCGATTTCGCTCAATCTTTCGATGTCTCGTTGTCTCGTTGTCTCGTTCGTTCGTCCGTCTGTCCGTCCGTCCGTCCGTCCGTCCGTCCGTTCGTTCGTTCGTTCGTTCGTTCGTTCGTTCGTTCGTTCGTTCGTTCGTTCGTTCGATCGATCGGTTGTTCGGTAGTCCGGTCTTTCGTTTGGTCTTTAATTCCCTCCTTCCTTTCTTGAGAAGGGGTCTGGCGAGATATTTTCTTGTGGAAAGTTCGTTCATTCGTTTGTTCGTGCGTGCGTTCTTTCATGTTTTCTTTCCTTCCTTCATTTATGTCTTCCTTCCTTCCTTTCATTAATTAATCAGTTCATCCGTTCATTCATTTATTCATTCGGATTAGATTTGTTGATTAAAGGTTCCATTTACTTTTAAACGTTATGGCTAATTATAAATACTATGTGTCATTATTATGTGATATTTAATTAACAAACTACTTCAACTTTGTTAAATAAAACATAATTCGAGGACCAGTATCGGGGCTGCTTCACCCCGGGTAGTCAGAGAGAAGAACAAAATAATAACAACGTCCATACGTGAATAGGCAAGCAGAATTTCGTCAAAATGTAACGTCAGTTACTGTGGAATTGCCCGTGGGAGTCAACGATTCATGGCGTCTGCCGGGTGTCGAAGCACAACCCAGGCGCAGACACGGAGAACGTTATTTCCCACATCAAACACGGCCGACTGAGGCAGCGTCGACGCGTGGAAGAGACGTGTTAGACACATCAAATATAAACCACTTAAGATGATAATCATATTAGGAAGAGCTCGTCCAGTTGTATTAGTCGTGTCAATCAAGTGCCTTGCACGGAGAGGATTCATTATTCAAAAGTCATCAGTTTTCGTCAAACTCGATCCACATCTCGTAGAAAAAGTACAAAAACACGACGAGTTGGTTGTGTGTCATGAATATGTGTGTTATTATAATAACAACAAAAAGGATGAAATGTCAAGGAGCTCTGGCGCTAATAGGTTGATTCCACACACCGTGTTGTCGGTACTGTTCTAAGAAAAGTAAACACCGTTTTAAAATATAGAATAATATAGTCTAGTCGTTGATCGGACTATTTCCATGTCAATGTCAGACCTGTGAGACTATGAATGGCATTAGTGTACGTGTGTGTGCGCGTGCGTGCGTGCGTGCGTGTTTGTGGGTGTGCGTGTGTGTTGTGTGTTTGGTGTGCGTGAGTGCGTCCGTGTTCGTGCGTGTTTGTGCGTGTGCGCGAGTGTGTGTGGGCGTGTGTGTATGTGCCTGCGTGTGTACGTGCATGTGTGCATATGCGTTATTATGTATATTGAAAATGTTACGAGTGTGACATATCGGTGTTGATTGGCTACAGCTATTCCATCTAATTACGTTTTTAAACACAATTTGTCTCTAATACGATTTATTCGAATGTGTTGTGATAAGTCTCGGAAACGCATTTTGCTGAATGATGTGGCACCTTGTTCCACATGCACAGTATTATTTGCAGGGGAGCAGTAGCGCAGCGGATAGAGCTTCGAGAGAACCCGGGTTCGAATCCTGTGCTGCCCTGTCGAACATTGGGCAAGTTCGTTCACTCTACGTTGCTCCAGTTCACTCAACTGTATAAATGAATACCTGGCTATAGACAGTGTTGGATATTTTTGTACGAATAGCCTTTGTGTTGCAGCGCGGTTGAATTCTTCTCAGAAAAGTCGAAATGGTGTTCGATTGGAGAGATCGGCCAGGGAGTAAATTATAAAGCGCTTTGAGCAGTCTTAACGACTGCATACAGCGATATAAAAAAACTTACCTTTTTTTACTTTTATGTTTTACCAATTGGCGATACATTACAAGATAAAGGTTGTTATTATGATTATTTTAGTCACGTGTTTGCGACTTGCTTTCCATCTTTTGGGGAAACAGGAAATTGTGGGATAATTCAGTGGCGATATGGCACCTCTGTGGTTTTATTTTACATTCGCTTTACACTGCCGCCACAATTGTCAAAAGTAGAAATGCAGTGGTCAACGGAAACGAGTTTGAAAGGAGGAAGTCTGTTCCTAGTCTTTAATTTATTAATTAATATAATGTTCCTAAGACAATACTAACTAATTTGAAGATACACTGCCCACCAAATTGTGTTTAGTAAACCGGTAACAACGTTCGCAATTTGGAAGGTACGACCACGGAGCAAGTTAACATAGTAAACAACATATCTAGTTTCAAAACAAGCTTTAACGGACCGTGTTACCTGCAATACCCTTTGGTGTTTAACGATGACCCATCTCCCCACATTCAACACAGCAAACTTCATGTTACAAATTACTAGGCCCGCTAATTCCGGGTAGAGGAACTGACTGGCTCACTTTAAGATCAAAATACTGTAATGGTAGATGCCAGGTCCAATTGCATGTTTCTTACTCCATGGAAGGGTTAAGCTAATATCAGTAGTATGTTATAATTGCGTGTGTCTGCGCGTGTTTCCGCTCTCAACGTTGGACTTCCCCAGTCACTACCCTGTGACAACAACACAATCGATAGATTCCCGCAGCTGCCAATGCTTTTTCCTACGAAACGCTCCTTGTTTCCGGACCGGTTTCCTCGGCGACTATCTGTCGGCGACGCCTCGCGGACCTTGATTGATCCCCTACCGTCTTATCGACACATCCCGACCCGCTTCCGGCGTATTCCCTGCAGACGCCCTCCCCCTGGCCTCCCCGTGGGCTCCCCGCATCCCTAGAGAGCGGGGTTGCGCTACGTTAGCTGTCATCCACTGTCACAGACGCCGACTATCGGTCGCTGCAAAAATTTGTCTGCAACGTTAAGACAACGCCTTTGTGACTGCGTCATTTGTACGCAGAGACGCCACTGGCTTATCGCGAACCTGCACATTTCACTACGGATTATCCCCAGTCGGCGTCGAATTAAACTATGGAAGGCACAATCGTCGCGATCTTTAGCGGTGAAATGGCAATGACAGATAGTCCTCTGCGAGACTGGAAAGATGGCGTTGTTGTTGTTGTTGTTGTTGTTGTTGT
Source organism: Escarpia spicata (assembly GCA_963995525.1). Lineage (NCBI taxonomy): Eukaryota > Metazoa > Annelida > Polychaeta > Sabellida > Siboglinidae > Escarpia > Escarpia spicata. The sequence goes on along the minus strand of OZ023206.1, from coordinate 67,479,980 downwards.
CGTCCGGAGCAGATCCGGTGTATCTTCGTTAAACCGGACATTTCGGTGCCCAGTGTATGCATCGGGAAAAGGAGTTTTCCGGGTAAGGGATTTTGTAAATATAAAAAATCCAATAAATCAAAAACATTTTGATGTGGGTGGGTGGGTGGGTGAAGGGTCCATTTGGAATAAAAAAATTGGAAAGATGCTTCCACTGCCGACAAAGTCCGGCACGTGTGACTCGTGCACAGAGAAAAAAGGAACGCACACACGACAACAACAACGACACCTATAGTCACCTACAAAAGTGAAAAAACTGTATACAGCATGCAAAGTGTGTTTGAAAAAATTTCCCCTAGCCCTCACTACTTCGTCAAACACAAGAAAGACACAGGCCACATGCAGAAGAACAAAATTGTTACTCCACAGAACACGAAACGTGGACACATTCCGCTCTTTATATACATTTTCAGTTGTGCCTATAAACGTGTAGTTGTTGATATAATAAACCAGTTGCAAGTCACTGACGTGTAATATGTGTAATATGTTCTGACCATTATTTTCAATAGAACGAATTGTGAACCTGTCTGCGTATACCTCCGGTAATTATTTTTAGCAAGTCCGTCTCTTGAAGACGTAGATACACTACAATGTATCACTGCAATTTGTAGGCCTTTCCAACTTTTTGGATGGGGTGGGTGGGTGGCATCAATCCTATCCAAATTTATTTTGGATTATTGGAATTTTTTATTTACAAAGCCCCTAAACGGACCACGCACATAATGAGCGTTTGTAAATTCCTTCTGCCTGATTATGCCACGGTTTTTGGATTATCAAGGTTCTACTCCACCGGTTCTTAACCCTAGGTTCCTGCGTCGCGACCCAAGCCATTTTTAGTGGGTCGCCAATAGTTTCCAGTAACGTTCCTGTGTTTCCTCTTTCTATGTCGATAAACCAACGAACGACGCTGATTTGGTGGTGTCTCCGTGTTCAGCAAAAAAATCTGATAAAACATGTTCTCATCCACTATGATTTATGTGTATTGAAAACATCGGTCGCCAAACAATCCCACGACCGGAATTTGGGTCGCAGCCCAATAGGTCAAGGACCGCTGTTGTAAATGGACTTACGTGGTATTAGGGAGTTAGATCATTTTAAAAGCCAGATCAGAGAGGAGACATTCACCCCTGAATCCATCTCAAATGTCATCAGACAATGAAGACTCCAGTGGTTTAGACATGTCTGTCGTATGCCAAACGAAAACCTCACAAAATAACTTTCGATGAAGACTTTAAAGGACACGGAAAACGAGGAAGGCCGCGAAAGAGGTGGGGTGACAAAGCTAGACAGGACATTGGACTCTCGCCTTTAACAGCAGAGCGGTGTGCTCAAGACAGGATGAAAAGGAAAGATGTGACATCCAGGAGGATAGCGAGGGGTCAGACTGACATCCAGGAGGATACCGAGGGGTCAGACTGACATCCAGGAGGATAGCGAGGGGTCAGACTGACATCCAGGAGGATAGCGAGGGGTCAGACTGACATCCAGGAGGATAGCGAGGGGTCAGACTGACATCCAGGAGGATAGCGAGAGGTCAGACTGACATCCTGGAGGATAGCGAGGGGTCAGACTGACATCCAGGAGGATAGCGAGGGGTCAGACTGACATCCAGGAGGATAGCGAGGGGTCAGACTGACATCCAGGAGGATAGCGAGGGGTCAGACTGACATCCAGGAGGATAGCGAGGGGTCAGACTGACTTCCAGGAGGATAGCGAGGGGTCAGACTGACATCCAGGAGGATAGCGAGGGGTCAGACTGACATCCAGGAGGATACCGAGGGGTCAGACTGACATCCAGGAGGATAGCGAGGGGTCAGACTGACATCCAGGAGGATAGCGAGGGGTCAGACTGACATCCAGGAGGATAGCGAGGGGTCAGACTGACATCCAGGAGGATAGCGAGGGGTCAGACTGACATCCAGGAGGATAGCGAGGGGTCAGACTGACATCCAGGAGGATAGCGAGGGGTCAGACTGACATCCAGGAGGATAGCGAGGGGTCAGACTGACATCCAGGAGGATAGCGAGGGGTCAGACTGACTTCCAGGAGGATAGCGAGGGGTCAGACTGACATCCAGGAGGATAGCGAGGGGTCAGACTGACATCCAGGAGGATAGCGAGGGGTCAGACTGACATCCAGGAGGATAGCGAGGGGTCAGACTGACATCCAGGAGGATAGCGAGGGGTCAGACTGACATCCAGGAGGATAGCGAGGGGTCAGACTGACATCCCGGAGGATAGCGAGGGGTCAGACTGACATCCAGGAGGATAGCGAGGGGTCAGACTGACATCCAGGAGGATAGCGAGGGGTCAGACTGACATCCAGGAGGATAGCGAGGGGTCAGACTGACATCCAGGAGGATAGCGAGGGGTCAGACTGACATCCAGGAGGATAGCGAGGGGTCAGACTGACATCCAGGAGGATAGCGAGGGGTCAGACTGACATCCAGGAGGATAGCGAGGGGTCAGACTGACATCCAGGAGGATAGCGAGGGGTCAGACTGACATCCAGGAGGATAGCGAGGGGTCAGACTGGCCTAGGCATTTAAGTCAAGTCAAGCGAGTTATAAATGGTACATGATGTAACCAAAAAAACTACATTTTCCAAACAAAATATGAATTAACAATATTTTGACAAATTGCTGGCACATTTTTGCTTTTCAGACTACTACAGTTGTTGTGTAGACACCAGTGAATTAGGTGAATCCCATCTATGATTTTTAAATTCGGCTGACAAGGTACAGAAATAAATATACATAATGCGAAAAAACCTATAGTTGAAATTATCTATATCGACTGCCATCACATAGCAATCGTTCGTTAAGCGTGTGTAATTATCCAGCCCTGTCTATGTCTCAAAACATATATAAAACTGGGCATGTCATGTTTCTAGCCAACTACGACATAATGTACGTACGTATAAATAGTCATTCATATCACAGCATCACAGCGAGTTCGAATCCTGTGAGGCGGTGTCGAACCTTGGAAAAGTTTGTTTGCTCTACATTGGTTCAGTTCACTCCGACTGAGTACCTAGCTTTTAGACAGTAATGAATATTTGTGTACAAATAGTATTCGCGCATTAATTGAATGCTTCCCAGAGAAGTCAAGATGGTGTTTGATTGAACAGGTCTGCCGGGGAGTAAAATGTAAAGCGCTTTGAGCAGTCGTGAGGACTGGATACTGCGCTATATAAGAACTCACCTTTACTGTTTTACTTTACAACGCCAAAGAAGCCGTTTCATTACGCACGCTTGTTATCAGCAAACTCGAAAACCAATATTATTTATTATCACGTACGTGGCACGATTAACTGTCATATGAAACAAGTGGCCCATTTATAAAAATGTACGATTAAAATGTAGTTGTGTGAGTGTAATCGTACAACATTATTTAATTATGTTATATAAATCGGGGTGTGCAAACGAAACCCATGTCAGACGCTGTTATGTCACTTCCGGCGGCTGTTGTGTTTCCCTGTGCTTTTATAAACAGTGACATATAATACACGTACACAATTTTAATAGATGTACACATTTATTTACAATCCAGAAAAGAGGTATCATATCATTGTAGGTGAATGTCTTCAATGAATCACGTCACTCCTCGTCCAGACAAATTAACTTTGTTTCCCGCGTATTCGTCACTACCTGGAGAACGATACAGACGGAGGCAACGAACCAGGAAGTCCATAAAATGAATACTGCGGATACACCCAAGGGTCAACATGAACGGCGGGTCGCATAAGTCCGACAGGTGGCGCCTGCAAGTTGGTTGCCATGGAAAGGAGCGACAAAGATGGCGGCAGCGGCGCGTGAAACATCGGCTTGGCAGCCATTCTGAGTTTCTCGATCTCCGCTTCCTGCAGTCGTTTCGACTTGGCGCGACGATTCTGAAACCAGATCTTGATCTGTGTTTCCGTGAGCGTCAGTGACGATGCAAACTCCGCTCGTTCGGCTATGGACAAGTACTGCTTCTGCCGGAATTTGCGCTCGAGCGCCATGAGTTGTTCCATGGTGAACGGCGTACGCGGCTTCCGGTTCGGTTTGTGCTTGCGTAGTGGGCACTTCTGCGTGACGAACGGGGGCGATGGAAGTCGGACGTCAGCGACACCTGTTGGCAGAGAACGTTAGATTAATGGCGTTGTAATCGCGGCGGTAATTACGTGGTCCGTTTGGTTCCATAATACCTCGCGTCATTTATCACGTCACACGTCAATTCTGAAATCGGCATCGTTTAACGGCGTCAACGAAATCGTTGTCAACTGCGACACCAGCTGCGGTTAATATGTTTTCTTTATTCCCGGAAGTAGCTGTTGTTAACGGCAACCAGCAGCAGGTGAGCTGTAGCAAAATGTGTTTTCGATTTGTTTTAAACCGTCTAAGTGCACATGCAAATGTGTATATTTAAATAGCTTAAACTAATTGCTTACTATTCGCGTGTACTCTTTACAGTGTGTTCTGTTCGTGTGTACCTTTCTTGTAGTATTCGCGGAATCTCTCAAGGTTGACATTCTTGACCAGTTTTTAGCAACTGCGATCGCGCATTCTGGATAACTAATTAGCTAATTTTATATAATATTATATTTATTTGCTGTCTGCGACACTTATTGTCGATGATGCCACATCGGGGAATTTTCTCATTTGGCATTACGTGTTATAGGTTTATTTCCATAAGAAAGCATGTTTACTAGAAACTTCCAAACTTATACTTACTATACGGTACAAGATTGTTGCCATTGTCAGCAAAACTGGAGACAGACACACAAAAAAACGTCATGGCAATGCAACCATGTATTTAAATAAGCGTCCAGCGGTATATTCGCATAATAAAAGGTCCTGTTTTTACACAAACGAGTAAGTCATTAATTGGGGAATCCATTCTAACAGAGGGGTGATCACGCTATCAACTGTCGTTCCCTGTGGGGTCTTCGAGGCAGTTTAAGACCCGACTCAGTGTCACTACGGGCGGCCAGCGTGCACTACGGAAAGCAGAATGTGGGGGATTGCATACATCACGCCAAATGAGCGACTAATCCAATTATAATGATGATTTAGCGGAGAAACCGCGGCGTGAGAGCGAGGTAGGAGACGCACTTCCTGACTCGCTGTAATAGACGGCCGATAGCATGCGTGGAGTCGGCCATCTCTCGTTGTCCTATTCACTCTAGTTTCTCTCTCGCGCAATAATCATAAAGCACGTCGTGCATACTAATATCGCAGTGAAAAGACGTTCGTTTTTTCGATATTTGATAAGGAAATGAAGAACGATAAACGCCGATTTGGCTGATGCCGGTCGCCGGGTGACGCAATATTTAGTGGTGGGATCCACGCGATGTGACTTCTCCGGGAAGTCGTGTATCAGTGTATGTTTGAATACAGGAACATTTCATCATATCGCCGTAATAGCGGCAGCCTGTATTGGCAATCGTTTTATTGAGAGTAGATAATGGATAAATGTTTTCATTTAAACAATATTATGAACACACTGCAACTAGAAACGGTCTCGCGTTGTTGCGCACAATGTTCAATATTACGTAATATAATTGTACGTGCTATACCTAATATTTTTTTTTTTTAAATCGTCATCCACCGAGGATAAAAGGAAAATAAGTGTCTAGTACAAAACAAAAATTTAATAATATAGATAAACCGTTAAGTGTGTCTTCAAGCATACTGATCTTGATTCCCTTCCCTATCCCTAACGCGCTGCGCGATCGGTGTCGATTGTTGGAGATACGTAACCGTCAGGAGTGTTTGCATCACGGCGTTTCACGCGCCAACGTATCGTACATTTGTGCCCTTTTCAGCTGGATATGTGGTCCTAATCACAAGCTCAAATGGACAGACCATAATGCATCTAAATCATTTTGGAATTATGTACAAAAGCACATCATAGCGAAGATAGGATGCACGGTTTTTAACGCAGGCGCCTTTTACGAGATTTGGATTTGCCTGTCTATATTCGTAAATACTTCACCCAAGACAACTTTTCTAACAGTTTATTTGCACAAATTTAACGGAATATGTGTTAGAAATTTAGCACATAGATATCTTACGGAATTTTTTTATAGTTTTTTGTGAAGAAAAAAAAACGATTGCCGGCCCTATTTGTGCTTCCACCGTTATGCTGAGACAGATCTTTAAAAAAAATTATGATGCATTAAACACAACAGCAATTAAAACGAGGCGGCTAATCAGTAAAAAACTGTTGTATGTACAATGCTGTCATGTTGTTTACTTTGATTTATCCATAATTTGAACGTAAAATGGATAGGGATTGCGCTTAGCGATCACCCCTGCCGGTTACATATTTACCTATCGGACTGACACATAACTGATCGCATAAACACAAAAAGCGATGACGTAGGGCGCACAGCGCGTTAGGGATAGGGAAGGGAATCGAGATCGGCATGCTTGCTCTAGTTATACACTGTGTTCGTACAGGTTCGGCAGGCAATACACAAACAAGTATGTCAGTCTGTTTAATATAGTTTGATTACATACAAAGCATCTCTGTGGTGATGTATTTATTTATCTGAGTAACCAGGTACACCTGTATTATCAAAACACAGTACATGTGTATTCATTTTACTATACAATTATATAATATTATATTATATATTGTGTTCTTTTCTGGTCTGCTTCTTCTTCCTGTCGCAAAACACTATGTGAAGCATAACACGTAAATCTACACAATTAGGCCTATATTACACAGCTGTATTTAACTGCGAGAACATTATTAAGTCAAATTACACAGGAACCACACATTATTTAAATTAAACGAGAAGACACATTCAGTCAAATTTAGTTGACTTTAATCAACATCGGGACTTAATTATGATGCGATTAACGCTCATTGGTGGAACAAACCGTCGGATCTTTGCGCTTCTTTTCTTGCAAAAGGCAATTCAATAGAGGCTCTGATGACTATAATTGCGTATTCGCTGGAGATAGTAGCAGACAGTCCCCGTATACTGATAATTACGGTGGTAGGCCGACGTTGTCTGCGTTGATGTTATAGATTCTACGCCATTAAACAGCAATCGCCATTCATCTGCGCTCTTTGTAACGAAAACAGATTAGAGACGTGAAAACCCGTCCTTTGGCATTATCGCATTAAACTCGCGCACTCGCCCGCATGGAAGCAATTTGCAAATTAACCTAATTAACTGAGAAAAGAGTAATGTATGTTTGAAGCAATCAGGAAAACCGACAAAACGTCGTTAACTAGTTTAGAGGTAATTGACGAATTGGATGGTGTGCGTAATGTACTCGGTTGATTGGGATCCGAGTAAAAACCTCGAGGCTATAATCAAGTCGTCTGATCTTTAAAACCGTGACCTGCTTCCTTAAACGCTATGTAGTTTAGGCCATTGTCTGTATATTGCATGGTTTTGAGCTCACCACAACCAGTTTCTTGATTGGAGCATTTAAATGCTTTATGCCATAGTCAGTTTATTACATGGTTTTGACCGCAGCACCAACAAGTTCTTGATAGGGCATTTATACTCACACATTAACCGACGTACTTGTTTAACGATAAACTATAAATACTCCGAATACATTATGATTGTTAAATCAGTCTGTGTGTATTACAGCAACCTACACTCGAATATGTTGGTATTATTGGCTGAAATTGTTTACTTTTCTTGAGTCGATTGACCGAGATACTTCATAGGATTTTGAAGTTTCTCCGTCGGTTGACCAACCAGTGAATTAGCTGTGCGTGAAAAGTATATCGATATCAAGTATATTACAATATTTGTGAATTAGCTGTGCGTGAAAAGTATATCGATATCAAGTATATTACAATATTTGCATACACACAGATCAACACAGAATATACCTATAATATATATATATATATATATATATATATATATATATATATATATATATATATATATATACATTATAATTACTAGTATGTATAATAATTATGTATACAGCCAGATATATATATATATTATATGTACGTATGTACGTATGTATGTATGTATGTATGCGTGCGTGTGTGTGTGCGTGCGTGCGCGCGTGCGTGCGTGCGTGTGTGTATGTATGTATGTACGCACACACACACACACACACACACACACACACACACACACACACACACACACACACACACACACACACACACACACACACACACAGGTATCGGTATTCTTACCTTGTCGAGCGAGGAAGTCGGAATTTGTCGTCGCCCAAGCAGGGTTGACTTCTGACGACAATTTCGCAGCTGAAACCTCGGACATTAGCGCGACTGTCGCCGTTCCTGTCAAGTGGCACCGCCCTGGTGACAATGTCTGTGGCGTTGGACGGTTGACACACACGGAACTGAGGATGTTGTCGACACTGAATCGTGTCTTCGGAGAGCCGTTGACATTGTTCATTACGTCCACTTTATCGCTGTTAGGCCGACTGCACCGTCGCACTGTCCCGGCCATTATTGAGTCGACACCGAACGATAGAGGAACGCGAGTGGCAGTCTTCTGTCGCACTTCAGATATACACGTCAACTCCGCAGTTGTTGTTGTGTTTGCGTCTGTTCCCGCCGTCTTCTCTACGGGAGAACGCGATCGGCAAACCTCTGTCGCACTGTGGACCATCTTTGCAATATCTTCACCGCCAACACCCATGCTCTTTGTCGCTAGGCCCGCACACGAGCAGTCTACCGAGAACGAACGTTGATCGTCAAGCGTCATGTCTGTGTGACACTGCGTCTTGGCGTCGCCGCTAAGTCACCCAGACCCGGGGTGGTAACGCACTAGATGCCACTCAACACAGCCTGGCACGCCCCCGTATAAATCACCGTCACTGGCAGCGCTGCCCGCTGATTCGCTCCCGCCGATTAACGCTCTGCGCCGCGGCGCTAAATCGCCACGACGGCCCTGGCGAAACGACCTCTTAATAACAACCGGCGAATGCTCACTTAATGACGGCCAAACGTTAGCGTAATTACACACGCAGCTCGGCAGGGATGAAGCAAAGACGGATAAGCCAATTAGTGGCACTACTTTCATGTTATTAGCGTAAACAACGTTAAGAACAGAAACATCGTCGAATACTCTGATAGCGCGCACTTTGACTGTAGACGCAATAACGACATGTCTGTTTACAATGAAGTGGCCAAATAAGCTGTTAAGTGTCGACTTGATAAGTCAAGTTTTCTTCTGATGGCTGACATTGCATACAAATTACGTAATACTCAGACCAAGAAATTATGTTTCTTAATCAATATAAGACTCCACTAGACATTCCGCCGTTTTCTTCCTGGACGGGGCACTCTCTTTCGGATATTCATGCAATGGTAAAGTGTCTGCCGACTGCAAATTGGGACACTTGTTCTGTTTTAATTCGTAGCTATAATACAACATTAATGTGTACATATTTTGGTGAACTCATATTATTTGTATAAACTATATTTATTCTATTATAAATGTATTTTAATTAACACTTAACAAATATTTGTTGTTCCTTATATGCTAATGAAATATCGACGTTACATTTCAGCATGCCATGGACATCTGATAACTCCCGTAAAATCGAGTAACCTTTGTCAACAAAACCAGGTAATGAGTATAGGCCGTTTGTCATACATAAAGGTTTAAAGCAGTCTTAAGAAAAACATGGCATTTCCGGTTTATTAAATCTAAAATGATAGTACTAGTTAATTAATATACATTTAGGGGAAAACTTAGTATATTTTGCAATAAACAATATGTATGTGTATCATAATATTTGGTTTATAACTGGTTTTAGGTTTATCAATACGGGATGTAAGGCCGAATTCGTTTTGTTAATATATTCCATTTCAAAAATGTTTGCTATGTTAATATTGCTAAAGCGAAGACAAGAACGGGTACACTATTACCATCTCAAAATAGTGCCGACATAACTTTTAAAAGATATTTGCTTATGTCAATAAATACTTTCAGAGGGAACTTTAAATGTTGTTGTTTCAATAACCATTATTTTGATAATTTTGCTTCACAAATTCTGTAGTCGTGTCATTTGTAATTGTAGCGTGACCTTGCAAGAGTAATACAGACACTGTACCTTTCTTGGTGCTTCTGAGTTGATGATAAAAATCAAAGAAATGTATACATTTTAGACCCATTATAACTACTTTATGTTATAGTTACTTCTCGATGTAGCTACATTTTATAGTTACAGCTACAAGTTAGGGGAGCAATTAGTTAAGCATTGCAACTAGTCCCGTTATGGCTACTTTCTAGATTTATTCATGAACAAAGGAGACTCAATCATGTGCAATACGCGGTATTCCAAAATACTCAGTATAAAATACTCTACAGAGTGTGTTAATTATTCTACATACGAAAGTGTTGAAAGTCGTGAATTACAAAGTGTATATCACTAAATATTCAACAAGCAGAAAACTTAGCACAGTTGGTCTCCACACACGTACTTGTGTTCAAGTTGAGCCGTGTCCACTGTTCAACCATAACAACATACATAGCTGGCACTTGGGAGCCTTGTGGAGGATTGGGGGCGGAATTAATATCACAGTGTCAGAAGTAAAGTAACAGTTTTGGCTAAGAAAACGTCACAGGAAATAAAGACGAAACATTATTTTATTTGAAGACGACGTGTTAAATACAAAGTTTTGCACTTTTGGACTGATAATTCAGCACAATGCAATTTGATGCGTAATGAATTATTGAGCACACCAAAGTCTGATGATGAGTTTAAGATGAATACTCTGAAGACATTTTGCCACAGCCTTACATATTTTATAATCCAGTGGTATATATAAGTTACGTTTTGTGGAAGTTATGAAAATATGATTGTGAAAATATTGTTTATATATGTATATATGTATATATATATAATATTGTTCTCGCAAATAAACTTGTCAATGGTTGATATGCACTGTCCAGTGAAAGTCATTAAACGTTTAGCAAAAATAGATTTGGATAACTGTAGATTGAGAGAGTCATATATATATACATATATATATATATATATATATATGTTCCCATAACATAACAGTTACATACATATTCGTTGAACATTTACATTACAGACACGCTAAACATTTCTGCAAAATTACTTTGGCCGTAAAAGGGGTTGACCGCTCCATCGGGAGACACGTAGTCAGCCTCCTACCTTCCGCTCGTGACACTATACACACAATATATTAATTTAAATGAATGTATAGACACGCAACAAATGTTGCATTGTTCCTCTTGTTAATATAATATTTTAATACAAGAAGCAATAATTACATTGGATTTTGCGTCAACATTTAAATAGAAAACATCAGTTATTTACAGTGTTGCGGGAGATAGGTGGGGATAACCATAAGTTCGGGGCTGGTTCCTACAATCAAGACCGCAAGTGGGACGATATACAACTGGTTAAGCGAACTTCCTGCTAATAACTACCACCCGAGGCCTTAGAGGATTATTCCGGGTAACGGAACAGACGATGTCACTTTAACGTTAGTCGTGAAACGCTAAATCAGTCAAATTACCATCGATATTAGGCACTTGGCGGGGAGCGGATTGTCCGGGCGCAGATAGGCAGAGAAGACGCACTTAAGCGTCCTGCCCGCCTAGAAACAGGAAATCAATAAACCACGCAGCCACGCATGGGCGCCTTTATGGTGATACTTTATCGGCGGGAGAAAATGGCGGCTCCGCGAGTCAGGGCGGAACCGGAGATGACCGTCCGACGCTTCATGGATCCGGCGAGATAAGTGCGATCCGTCACGCAAGGAGAAGAGTCCCGGGGGTGGATAGGCCCTAGATGTGGGCGTGATTGTGTCGCATGAATAATCATAATCCAACACAGTTTCGGGGTGTGATTGCTCTTAACATTTTAATATAAATACTGGAAGATGGATGTGTCATTATCAATGTGTGTGCGTGCGCGTGCGTGCGTTCGAATGCGCGTGTGCGTGCGCGTATGTGTGTATGTGCGTGTGTGTGTGTCTGCGTCGATCAATGTGTCTGTCTGTAAATGTGTATATATCTGTCTTTCTATTTGTGTATTTGTGTGCGTATGTATATACGTGCGTGTGTTTGTGCGCAAGTTCGTGTGAACGCCGTATGTTTTATGACCCACGGCCCATCGTTTGACCGAGCTATTACGCCCGTTTCCTGCATCACAATCAGTTACGACATTCCAGAAAGTAAATCATCTCCGGCACTCGACATAGGCCATTTACCACGGGCACATTACTCGACTAAACTGAAAATTACCCCGTTGATGAACTGCGGTGAATAGACTGTAACCGCTTCACCGTATATACGATCCTCTCGCTAAGGAACTGCGGTGTATTTGAGTGCGGGCGTATACATTGTTTCCTACCCATTGACCTAAGTCCTAGGGGGTACGAAAGTCCGCCGAATTCGGCGCTACTGCGGGGTTTGTTTCGCTCGCCCGTGTGCCAATTACGTATAGCGCCAACGGCGTCCGGCGCTAACCGTGTTATTACGAGTCATTTAACTGCCATTTAACAACGCTAATAAACAACAAAGCGAGTAAACTCGTTCTGAAACACCACCGGCGACAGGTTGACGAGCGGCACCTCTTCTGCCATCAAGAAGCGATCAAAAGGGCATCGTTTGGTGCCGCGGCGTCGTTATACATAACGGCTTTGTAGCGAGTCTCAGTGAAAACGCCAATCAATAGTAATTTTCCGCGCGGCTGGTCAACGGGCTGCGTATATGTCTATTTGCGGCGGGGGGGCTGGGCCGGACTGGCGCCGTTGCTGGTTGTGATGACGATTGTTTAGAATTGCTTGTATTGTACGCGTTCTTCGGTAAAGTCTTGCGGGGAGATGTAATTGTCAATGTCCACCCCCTTGTGTCGTCAGCCACTCCTTTCTGTGGCGTGTTTACGGCGACGGTTTGCTACACAATTCTGCAGGGCAGTTCATTAAAATATTAACAGTAACGCGTGGTATCCACGGTCAGGTTTCGGTGTAACGGACAGTGATGTATGGTCCGTATCATGTGTGTTCAGGTTGACAATATGATTTCTTCCTTCTTCCATAACACGTAAAATCATGCAAAATAATGTGAACAAATTGTTTTAAATAAAGACACGCACCGATAGCACTCGTGCATCCGTGCACGCACAACATTATTGCGGCACACACACGCGCGCACAGACACACGCATACACAGGCGCACGCAAACACGAACACACGCACACACGCACACACGCACACACGCACACACGCACACACGCACACACGCACACACGCACACACGCACACACGCACGCACGCACGCACGCACACACGCACACACGCACACACGCACACACGCACACACGCACACACGCACACACGCACACACGCACACACGCACACACGAGACATTTATTAATATATTATATTTACTCTTTAGTAGACAAAATAGAAATAATAAATGAAAGTAAAATAATATGACATTATATTTTGATTTTTATCAGCAATATATCATAATTTTTCCGAGTGTAGTTTTCACCTGAATAATGTATTTTTCCGTATGATACATTGATTCCTATCATTAATGTTTTTTGTGATTTTGAGTCCGAATAATGGAGATGAAACAACACATTTCACAACATAAAAAGGTGGACTTGTCACCTTGTTCATTTTAGTGCGAGAACGTCCAGTGGAGGAAATATCAAAACCTCGAGTAAGCATTATAATCTTTCAGAATGAAACCAAACACAAACAATAGGTTCCATCGACTCCAACTCAGCAGAATGCCCAACGTTTCTGCAATCAATGTGCTGCTGTGCAATGCATTGGCAACGTGTAGCCTATACCTACTTTACCGGATTAGCCTGGTGACTTGACTGCCACGTTTAGCTTTGTCGTCAATAATGGCCAAATCTTCGTTGTAGGTCTTTCGAAGGAGAACTATCTTATTTGACCCTTTATCTCGCCCCTGGCATCACGCTTCCTTCAAACGACACCCATTTAAAGCGCATTCGTCATTATCCCTCTTTACTAACAACCTGAAGCTGTGCTTTGTAATCGGCTTTGAAGTGCCCGTGGTTAGCACCTGAGGTCGTCAGGGACGCCGCACACAATTTGAACGCTTTCAGCTGAATTCAACCACTTGACTATGTCCGGAAAGGGCGGAGATGAAAATGAGGTAATTGCCCGTCGTAGTTTGTGATAAACACCATACGATAACTATATATACACCCTATATATATATATATATGTATATATGTATATATGTATATATGTATATATGTATATATATATATATATATATGTATATCTATATATATATATATATATATATATATATATATATATATATATATATATATATATATATATATACATATATACGCCTATCTCGACTTACCTTCATATAGTATTTTGTCAATTACAAAATTGGAATCATACATAGAAGCACTTTTCCGAGTCATTGGAATGAACGAGCCCTGTTATTGTTATTTCAGTTTCTACGTTATCTGTTGTTTTCAAAAAGTTGGAAGGCAGGGACGGACCCAGAGAAAATAGTGTCGGGTGCACAAAAGCCTCCACTGGGCCGAACAAAACGATGAACAAAATGTTTCGCTGCCACGCCGCCGAAGCATCAGCTTCTTCGTCCGCTGTCTCGGCTGTACTGGTGACATCGGAAGACGGTAGGGTTGGGGGCGGCGGGGCGGGGAGGGGTGGTGGTGGGGGGATGCTGTTGGTAATTTTTCGTCGCTGCGCAATTTAACTTTCTTCTCGCTGTCTCGCGTTTTCTCCTATCTCGTCTAAACTGATGAAGTCGGAGGGGGGGGGGGGGGGGGGGGGGGGAGGGTGCTGTTCAATATTTTCGCCGCCGTGTCGGCATAACTTCAGCTTGTAAAACTGACGGGAGCACATTTCCAAGGGTTTAGTGGGGCACGATCACGAGGGACCTTTAAAAACGGTCGACGTGCTCGCTGAATTCCAAAGGTATGGGGGCACGTGCCACTAAAGGCTCCTGGATCCGCCTATGGAAAGCATTGGGTACTTGTTGATTAAACCCATTGGTTTGAACAAAAGACCCATTTCAGAATTTGGCGAACAATCCAGCTTATTGTCCTTTAAGTTGTCATTCAATGGCTTCTTAAGCAATATCATTGTTTTCCGTGGATATCCTAATTTAGCTATTGTCAGCTATTGGCTTAATGTTGTAATTGGTTTAATTCGGACTACCACCACTGCACCGCGAGAAAGAGTAATAATGATTAGTAATCAGACTTGAATCTTGAAAATGCTGTCTGCTCCCTCCCTCCGTTCTGTCTCTGTCTATGTCTCTATCTAATCCTGCATGTCTGTGTCATGTCTGTCTGTCTGTCTGTCTGTCTGTCTGTCTGTCTGTCTGTCTGTCTGTCTGTCTGTCTGTCTGTCTGTCTGTCTGTCTGTCTGTCTGTCTGTCTGTCTGTCTGTCTGTCTGTCTGTCTGTCTGTCTGTCTGTCTGTCTGTCTGTCTGTCTGTCTGTCTGTCTGTCTGTATCTCCCCCCCCCCTCTCTCTCTCTCTCTCTCTCTCTCTCTCTCTCTCTCTATATATATATATATATATATATATATATATATATATATATATATATATATATATATATATATATATATATATATATATATACATACATACATATATACAAATGTATGTGTGTGTCGCGCGCGCGTTCTTTTCAATAAAAAAACGTGCATAGTTGCCGTATTGTGTTGAAGAGCGAATATAAATAAACGTTTAATTGTAGTATGGAAGGAGCACAGTAAAGCGCATATGCAAATGGTGACATTTGGACATTCGTGCATATTTATGAGTCTACGCCGGAAGAAGTACACCGAATATGTCGCTAGGGCAATAAAACGAGCTAACTGCAGTGGCCACATTTGGGTGAAATATTCCTCGCTAACACTCGTCAGAAAGCGGGAACAAATGAGAGCTTTCGGGCTTGGCAGTCGTAAATTAGAACGAGCTGAATGCACGCGTCGACAACTGCTTGACTGCATTTATCGGGACGATTTAAAGTGTCGTTTTAGTGAAGCGCTGTTTATCACTGCAGTACATTAAAGTCTCACAAAACGTGCTTTGTGCGCTGTGCTAGTTGGAGACGCGGATAGCGAGCCGCGGGACGCCGTATACAGCGGCAGTGTCGACGTGCAGGAAGCAAGGCTACCTATTCGTCCGCGACAATATTCGTGTTTTATTGTGTTGTGTGGGAAGATGTAATTACGTAATGTTCAAAATGGAATGCGTTATCTGCAATATTCACAATAGTGGAATTTCAATTAATTAACGTAAGACAAGTTTAATGAGATTTAGTACGTGTCGTGATACCATTCATATAATATTTGCATACGCACGCACACATGCAAACTCCCAACTACCCCACGCAAACACACACACGCACGCACACACACACTCACACACACACACACACACACACAGACAGACACGGGCAGACACACGCACACGTACACGCACACGCACACGCACACGCACACGCACACGCACACGCACACGCACACGCACACGCACACGCACTCGCACTCGCACACGCACACGCGCACACGCACACACGCACACACGCACACACTCACACACGCACACACGCACACACGCACACACGCACACGCACGCGCACGCACGCACACGCGCACACACGCACACACGCACACACGCACACACGCACACACGCACACACGCACACACGCACACACGCTAACACGCTAACACGCACACACGCACACACGCACACACGCACACACGCACACACGCACACACGCACACACGCACACGTATACACACATCCGACATTTTGGTCACTAAAATGATGGCTTAAACCGATCTCGCTGCTGGTTCGCCTAAAACATCAATATAAACGCAATCACCACACACGTACTCTCACATTTAACATACTCATGGATGCTCTCTCGCGTTCACCGACAAACATGTGTTATACATGCGTAACCACGTGGTATATGCTGACATAGGCGAGTGTATGTTTAAGCGTGTTTATTGTATGTATGCGTGCATACATACGTCACTCGTTGACGAATACTGTCGTATTTGCTTGTTTTTGGTTGTTTATCTGTAGCTATCGCATGCATAAAGTGCATATAGCATTTTACATTGAACCATGTTCTTGTTACCCCACAAATCATTGCTTTACCCCGACTTGCGTGGCCCATTTCTTTGAGATAAATATCAACAATATATTATCCCTCAGTGTTGTCATATTGTATGTAAGTAAACTACAGTTAATGAATATCAACAAAGTAAGCGGCATACAGTGATGACTGGCCGAATATTTCAATTCCCGGTAAGTAACCTTATGGGGCGTCAACAGTGTTGACAGGTTGACTATGTCAATAAACTCATCGTTGACCAGTCATACTGAATATTCCAACATTGCTAAAAGTATCAACGCCTGCCCGACACTCCTTTCAAATTTCAATTAAAACTCAAACGGTCGAGTTAAATAATTAGGACGACGATATCAATAGGCAGAGCATTAATTAGTAGAAACACCGTACTGCCGTGAAATGGCAAAAGGGAGCAAGAGACAACGGGGTGTTTTATCATTTAATTTAGCTATGAATAAAAACATAATGCTCAGACATAAACAATCAAGTTTTATAAAATCAACCTTCAAAAACCTAAAAGTGACTCCCTTTCGCTATTACAAAATGCAACTGTATTGTTTCTTGCCCCGTCCTGTCATGTCATTTGTAGCAAAACTATGATATAAACAATGACTGTTATTACGTGTAAATTATAGTACTTGTACCCGTAGGTTTGGTTATTAGCTCATTTGTAAAATGACAGTGTCACTTGCACCCCTCGGTCATTTGACGGCAGCACAGTGCTGCAACGATGCTAATTAAATAGCCTGTTGTGGGAAAAAAAGCATTTTTAAAAATTGTGTACGAAGACTCACTTTGATAAAAACACTTGAGATAGATATCACATATTGCAATCCACGTTAACGTCGGCTTATGTTAAAGCAATTATACCACCCTTATTCCAATATTGGAATCCAATGGGAAGGAAAGTAGTCCCTTGCCCTGAAATGTCTTTCCCTTCGACTTCCCTTCACCGACGGGGTGGGATAGTACACCACGTCTCCTCCGCTCAGCCACGCACCCCACCATCCGAATGTTCCAACGGTCATGACCGAATGGCGACAACCAGCGAGGATAGCCAGATCGACTTCCGGTGTGTTGCCCTTGGATACCGTCACATTGGGCAGTCGCCCGAGTTCCTTCTCACACCAGGCGGAATCGTCGCTACACACGACAAAGTGCACGTCGGGAAACCGGCGCCGGAAATACGTCATAGCGTTGACGATATACACCCGCCCAGGTACACTCAACCATGGCCGTTTCACGATATCCCCGCGACGCACATGCACTCCGACGAACGTCACGCGACCCGGCATGAGCATGCGCACCAGCTTGTCGAAGAACCGCGACGCCGCTGCGGCAACTTCCGGTTTGAATTCGAGGAGCGCGCGTATATATTTCTCGTAGGCGGAGAAATATCTCCACGACTGGAAATATCCGCTGATTTGAATGTTCTCTCGCGGAAGGTCAGAGAATCGGTCGTTGTATACAGCGAAGCCTGTTATATCGCCCAATCTTCGGTAAGTTTTGGCGAGTCGCCTTGACACCACTGGCAACGAATGAACGCGCGGAAAAACGTCGCCGAGTTGACGTTTCAGAGGCGGCGTTAGTTGAAGTTGACGGCCGTTCTGTCTCGCTATTCCGCTCAGTGAGGCCAACTGAAACATCAGGTTCCCAAGACGCACGGAATTGAAATGAACGATGGTAATATTCCACCTCGATTCAGACGTCTTTGTGATATACAGATGACTGTCATGCGTTGTGAATGTGTCGTGAATACTCCGGCGCCACGAAATCCGTAGTACGCCCACATCGAAGTTCAAGAGACATGCAATCAGCGCAGAGAGACAAAGCATCAACACGAAGGTGCCTTTCTTGCAAGCCATAGACATGATGATCAACATCTGCGCTAACCAACGACGCAACAGCGTCTGTGCATAAGTCCACACTCGTTGATAGTTAAATAACTGTCATAACACTTCGCTCATTATGAAAACACCAACTCGAGACGTAGAGTAGCATAGCGGTCCGATGAATATCCTAACGTCACACCTCTGACACAATTAGTAGCTTTTATGTCATCGATGTCGTCCGTGTGACTCTGGCAACTTTGGTGGTTAGGCGACAAACTGGAACACGTGATCACACTTCTTTTCAACTTCCTAAATGGTCATGACATACTGGGCAGGCAGGCAGGCAGGCAGGCAGGCAGGCAGGCAGGCAGGCAGGCAGGCAGGCAGGCAGGCAGTGTGTATGCGTGTATGTGTATATGTATGCTACACGCATACGTGCATGCAGCACATACACAAATACACACTTAGACACATAAAAAAGTAAAAGTAAAGGTAAGTTCCTATATAGCGCAGTATCCAGTCCTCAGGACTGCTCAAAGCACTTTACACTTTACTCGCTGGCAGATCTGTTCAATCGAACATCATCTCGACTTATCAGGGAAGCATTCAGCCACGCTGCAATTAATGCGCGAAGACTATTTGTACACAAATATCCACCTCTGTCCATAGCCAGGTACTCATTCATACAGCTGGGTGAACTGAAGCAATGTAGAGTAAACGAACTTGCCCAAGGTTCGACACCGCCACACATGATTCGAACCCGCGTTCTCTCAGTCGAGAGTCCGGAGGTCTTACCGCTGTGCTTATTGCGCTCCACACACGCACACACGCACACACGCACACTCGCACACGCGCACACGCACACACGCACGCACGCACACACGCACACACGCACACACGCGCACACGCACACACGCACACACGCACACACGCACACACGCACACACGCACACACGCACACACGCACACACGCACACACGCACACACGCACGCACGCACGCACGGACGGACGGACGGACGGACGGACGGACGGACGGACGGACGGATGGACGGAGATCTGTCCGTCTGTCCCACACGTTTTGTGACGGATCTTACAACTCACCTGGTTCCGCCGTCGTGTCAGACGGAGTACACACACGATGTGCTGCTTCCTCGGCCGTTATATACCACGTCAGACGGAGTACACATACGATGTGCTGCTTCTTCTGCCGTTATATACCACGTCAGATGGAGTACACATACGATGTGCTGCTTCCTCTGCCGTTATATACCACGTCAGACGGAGTACACATACGATGTGCTGCTTCTTCTGCCGTTATATACCACGTCAGACGGAGTACACATACGATGTGCTGCTTCCTCTGCCGTTATATACCACGTCAGGTGGAGTACACATACGATGTGCTGCTTCCTCGGCCGTTATATACCACGTCAGACGGAGTACACATACGATGTGCTGCTTCTTCTGCCGTTATATACCACATCAGACGGAGTACACAACGATGTGCTGCTTCCTCTGCCGTTATATACCACATCACACGGAGTACACATACGATGTGCTGCTTCCTCTGCCGTTATATACCACGTCAGGTGGAGTACACATACGATGTGCTGCTTCCTCTGCCGTTATATACCACGTCAGACGGAGTACACATACGATGTGCTGCTTCCTCTGCCGTTATATACCACATCAGACGGAGTACACAACGATGTGCTGCTTCCTCTGCCGTTATATACCACATCACACGGAGTACACATACGATGTGCTGCTTCCTCTGCCGTTATATACCACGTCAGGTGGAGTACACATACGATGTGCTACTTCCTCTGCCGTTATATACCACGTCAGATGGAGTACACATACGATGTGCTGCTTCCTCTGTCGTTATATACCACGTCAGGTGGAGTACACATACGATGTGCTACTTCCTCTGCCGTTATATACCACGTCAGATGGAGTACACATACGATGTGCTGCTTCCTCTGCCGTTATATACCACGTCAGGTGGAGTACACATACGAAGTGCTGCTTCCCCTGCCGTTATATACCACGTCAGACGGAGTACACATACGATGTGCTGCTTCCTCTGCCGATATATACCACGTCAGGTGGAGTACACATACGATGTGCTGCTTCCTCTGTCGTTATATACCACGTCAGGTGGAGTACACATACGATGTGCTGCTTCCTCTGTCGTTATATACCACGTCAGGTGGAGTACACATACGATGTGCTGCTTCCTCTGTCGTTATATACCACGTCAGGTGGAGTACACATACGATGTGCTGCTTCCTCTGCCGTTATATACCACGTTAAACCCGTACTTAACACAAAGCGCAGATGGTTGGCCCATAACGTTGGCGTAACAGCCGTCGTCGACATATTGCATTGATCTCAAAGACAGAAGGAGAGCAAGGCGCGTGTGGCAATTCGAGGAGTCTGGCACTCGGTGCATATATTAGCGTTTTGGCTGCGACCAAATCCCGGTGGTTGAACTTGCTTGGCGACCCATGCCTTCAGACAGCAAGTTTATGGTAAATGATAACATAAATACTAATAAAATAAATAGGCATAAATAAATAAAAATATAAAACGTTTATTAAACGTGCATGCTGAACACACGACTGGGAATTACCAAATCGGTGTCTATCATTGGTTTTTTGACGTAAAAAGAGGTATTGGTTTCTTGACGTACAAAGAGGCATTGGTTTATTGACGCAAAAAGAGGCATTGGTTTAATGACGTAAATGGAGGCATTGCTTTATTGTCATAAAAAGAGGCATTGCTTTATTGGCGTAAAAAGAGGAGAGCAAGTCACCTTTGCAACTCGAAAGTAAAGACACATTATTCAACTATACACAAAATATTGAAATGTAAAACATACAGGGGAAATGTATATAAAATAAACAGAAAGCACCAAAAAGGCAGAAAGCAAAAACAAATAGCAAGAAACAATTGCTGTGGGACGGGAACTCCTACTAAGATCACAATTGTCGCTCTCATAGGAGTCACCCAAAAACAATTATAAATTATTTATGTTTCTAATCCTACGTTTTTTAAAGAAAAAAAATATTGATATGTGATAATCTTTGTTATTGTTTTTTTCTTACATACTGTGTGTGATGCTTGCTTTGTTGATGTGTTTTGTGTGTCGTGTACGAGTGGCCGTGTACGAGTGGCCGTGTACGAGTGGCCGTGTGAGCACGTGGGCAGGTATACATAATGAAACAGTTGCATTGTATTTTTAAGGAATGTGTTGCTCACATTCATTATATAAGTAATTTAGTTAACATATGTAGCATGTAGGGAGGGAGGGAGGGAGGGAGGGAGGGAGGGAGGGAGGGAGGGAGGGAGGGAGGGAGGGAGGGAGGGAGGGAGGGAGGGAGGGAGGGAGGGAGGGAGGGAGGGAGGGAAGCAATCAGGCGGGTAGGCAGCAGCAGCAACAAAACAAGTTGCAATATCTTCATCATCATCATCATCAACAGCAGCAACCGCAGTATTATAACAACAATAGCTGAAGCAAACACACAACAAGAGGACAAGAAGAAAAGCAGGAGGAGTAACAACTGCAACACAAGCAACAAAAGCAACAAAAGCAACAAAAGCAACAAAAGCAACAAAAGCAACAAAAGCAACAAAAGCAACAAAAGCAACAGCAGTACTTGCAGTATCTTATCTGTTCGGCTGAATTCCAAACTGAGACACTGTGCTAACTGAATCACGGCTAAATCTGCACTTTTGCTCCACCATGTCCGTTTCGAAGTGAATCCTCTCAGTTGACCTAATGGAGTAATTGGGTGTGACCGTTCATTTCCCATTAATTCCAATATCATGCCTACATGCCTAGATGACGTATTTTGTTTTTATCGCATCGCGGCAGTCGATTGGAATGCAAATGGAGTTGTGCCGATTACCACGAGGACAATACCCGGCGAATACTGATAGTTGCGTCACTTCCGCTCGTGTGAGGTTGTGGGAGAGAAATTGATCAATGCATTGATGCCGACGATCTCGATGATATTTCTTCCTGGTCTTCTGTGATGCATGATGCACATGTAATCAGCTAATGTAATCAGCTAATGTAATCAGCTAATGTAATCAGCTAATGTGTAACTGTTATTACTTTATATACAGCTTACACCCACCAAAGAAACAACTGGGCTGCGTTGTCACCATTACAGAGCAGTATTTTTATATTCAAATTACATTATTAGATCGTCCATCTTTTAAATTTAATTTTCCACTGAATCACCACACGACGTATCACTTTCATAAACTCCATATAAAAATGTTTTGCATAGTATGCAATTTTTTAATAAAACGGCGCAAAAGTCGAAACAAAATTATATCCGCGTGCCATATGTTTTTATTCCGCTGGCCGGACATGCGAACCGGTAATTAATTCGCAAAAGCATAATTTATCGAATATGGCACTTCATGTGTTTTATTCCGGCCAGCGGAATAAAAACATATGGCACGCGGATATAATTTTTCGACTTTTGCGCCGTTTTATTTAAAAATTGCATACTATACAAAAACAAATTATACGGAGTTTATGAAAGTGATACATCGTGTGGTGATTCACTGGAAAATTATATTTTAAAGATGGACGATCTAATAGCAAGTATGATAAAATAACCCAAAACCAGCTACAAATGTAGATTAACTCAGAATGCAATTTTAAGTTCGTTCCAGTTAACCTTTTATCTTCTGCTCTGTAGCGCCATCTCGCCAGTTAGTTCGCTTTTGATCCATCTTTTTCCGAGAGGTAGATAATCATATGTTAGATACACGTACGTTTATAACTCGAAATAACTACCTTTATGTTTTTATAAGCCACCGATTGGTAAATCAGAGATCAAAGGTCCAAGGTAGTGAATGAGTGGAGCGAGGCGCCTGGGAGGATATACAACCACACTGTCCAAAAGTTAGCGAATTGGTATAATATATATATATTTATATATATAATTACTACTTTCTATGGCAACATTACATTTGTGGCCACTTCTTAAAATGATGGCTTACCAAATTTAGAGGCCAGTATATCGTACACTAATCCAGACAGATCGTAAATTTCTTAAATCCTGTAATAGCCAGTTGAAGAACACATCCCTCTCTTCGTAGTTAAAACGGCAAATAATCTCAGTGTGTATCGTTGTCCCTGGCAGTAGCCTATCACGACAATGTGTACGTTATCTCTATACGCAGGAAATACCTAGTCATACGGCTCCGGGACTTTTACAAAACAGAAGCTCACCGAACTTTTCTCAATATAGACAGATGCGAGACCGTGGCAGGACGGCGTATGCTGCTGTCTTTTATGATCTTACATACCGAATGTCTCGATATGCTTCATATAGATTGTGCTAACACTTTTTAAATGAAATTCCAGACCAGCATACTCAAAACTGTTACTATGCATTACGCAACATATCCGATGATGATCTAGTTTGTGCGTCCTCTAAACTGTCGCATCAACTCGATAACACGTAACTTCGATCACTATTCCGGTTATACCATGATACCTTACAGGAGTTTCACGATCCCTGGAGCAAACACATCAACAACAGCTATGGATATAGGTCACGTGATTCGCCCCAGACCATATCTGGATATCGAGACGTGTCCGCCCCCTGTCGGCGTCCGCCGGCGATATGGTAATGATATCTACAGGTCACGTGTCGTCGGCGTATCACCTCCTAACTGTACACGTATTGATAACGGCACTTATCAGTGCCTCTTGTCGTTGCGCCACGGGCGAGATAACGCAGCACAAACGGGCAATTTTCCGTCGACTGCACCTGAATAGGGTAGGCACCCCGCCACCCGGAGTGAACCGACGAGGGCGGGCCGCCGACGTCGTGGCGCCGTCTCGCGTACCTGGACGGTCGGAGGTCTGTGCCTCCGTCTCACAGGTCAACGTATAGATGACCAGATGGGCCAAATTCCTGCTGCGTGGCGTCCGTTTCTGGTGATTGAGTGAGTGAGTGAGTGAGTGAGTGAGTGAGTGAGTGAGTGTGTGAGTGAGTGTGTGAGTGAGTGAGTGAGTGAGTGAGTGAGTGAGTGGGTGGGTGGGTGGGTGAGTGAGTGAGTGAGTGAATGAGTGAGTGAGTGAGTGAGTGAGTGAGTGAGTGAGTGAGTGAGTGAGTGAGTGAGTGAGTGAGTGAGTGAGTGAGTGAGTGAGTGAGTGAGTGAGTGAGTGAGTGAGTGAGTGAGTGAGTGAGTGAGTGAGTGAGTGAGTGAGTGAGTGAGTGAGTGAGTGAGTGAGTGAGTGAGTGAGTGAGTGAGTGAGTGAGTGAGTGAGTGAGTGAGTGAGTGAGTGAGTGAGTGAGTGAGTGAGTGAGTGAGTGAGTGAGTGAGTGAGTGAGTGAGTGAGTGAGTGAGTGAGTGAGTGAGTGAATATGTGCGTATGTGCGTATGTGCGTATGTGCGTATGTGCGTATGTGCGTATGTGCGTATGTGCGTATGTGCGTATGTGCGTCTGTGCGTATGTATGTGTGTGTATGTGTGTGTGTATGTGTGTGTATGTGTGTGTATGTTTGTATGTATGTATGTATGTATGTATGTATGTATGTATGTATGTATGTATATTAGTAAGTGAGTTAGTAAGTAAGCAAGTAAGCAAGTAATAAGTAAGTAAGTAAGAGTAAGTAAATAAGTAACTAAGTCAGTAAACAAATAGGTAAGTTATTCTGTAAGTACGTAAACATTGTTTTAAAGTCTCACTTCTGTATATGTCTATAATTGCATTATACGCAAAGCAGATATTGTGTTCACTGTCTACACAAAAATAGAGTTAATAGTGAGTGTAAAAATTCATCTCTAAAAATACAAAAACGGAAATGTACACAAAAAACAATAACTAACATACCTTTTTAAATGATTTCGTTTGGGAATATGACAATTCACTAGAAAATTACATGTATTTAAATAATTAGGACTTGAGTAAATATAATAATTTGTTCGATCTAAATTTAAATGTGGCTGGATGTAAGTACACATTGGCCTACGTTGTAAATCCGAGTAAAACGCCCGCCTTACGACCACATAGTCAA
Source organism: Escarpia spicata (assembly GCA_963995525.1). NCBI lineage: Eukaryota > Metazoa > Annelida > Polychaeta > Sabellida > Siboglinidae > Escarpia > Escarpia spicata. The sequence goes on along the minus strand of OZ023206.1, from coordinate 67,453,942 downwards.
ACAACGCTGGAGAGTTTTGTTTAAAGTAAGATACAGTTTTGCCAATTCCTGCTGTACTCTATGAATATGAAACTCGTTTCTTGCGTGTGTTATCAATAGTAACAAATTAACGATTTTGCAATCATACGATTTACTAAGGATAAAACATACTATTTGTTAGTTTATAAACTGTAAAGTGTAGGTGTTGACACCGAACTTTGAGGCTGTACTACACAATTGATTATGCTCAGAAGTATATAGTTGTAGAGTTGTTAATTTTGTACATTGTATGTATAGTATATTACCTACTTTTAATAATTATAAAATGCAATGTGCATAATATTGTATTTACATATAATTCGTATAATTTTTCGATTACAGCTGCGACAACCTTCCATTATTTCATAGTTAAGTTGTGGCAGAATAAAATAAACAACAACGTGTGGATATATAGTTATATATCGTTTCGCTAAATATATCATTTAGAAGACATGTCGCTTTATTTATGTTATCGTTAAAAATACAATATTCCCAAACGTTAACCAGATGTTTCGTGGTGTTGCCATGATCACCGCGACATGACGAGTTGTCGGGTGGGTTATTTCAGACGAGAAGGTCTATTTGTCGGAACGACACGGCCAGTGTAACACTATCGGTTAATCCGAGCGACCCCAGTTATCGACCCTTCCGGTGACACCTCAAGCGGCTATGTCGATCGTACCAAGGGCGCACAAACAGTCCATTGTTGGGCGCACGCACGCTACTGTGTCGTCACTGCCTCGATGTTGACCGTGAACAAGAGGGGCGCGCGAGAGAGGTTCATGACTCGTATCAGTGGCAATCAAACGAGTGCCACTGATACGAGTCAACAGAGACGGTAATAATTTGTCGCCGACCCTCTCCCACGGTGGTCTGCCTCGTCTTCGTGTGTGTCACTCGTCATGTCACGTCACGTCACGTCACGACAGCGTGCCGCGGGACTCGAGGTGGGCACAAATACCTGTGAACATATATATGTTAAAACATCCGCCTGCTTGCCACTGGCACGAACATATGCATAACACGCGCGCGCGCACGCACGCTCGCGCACACGCGCACACGCGCACACGCGCACACACGCACACACGCACACACGCACACACGCACACACGCACACACGCACACACGCACACACGCACACACGCGCACACGCGCACACGCGCACACGCGCACACGCGCACACGCACACACGCCTACACACTCATTCTATCTAGTGCTTTGAGAGAAGCCGGTTCTTCGCTAGCTATTTTCCTCCGTAAAATTAGGCCAATACCATCGACTACTTCAGCCATAAACTATGAAATCAAGATCATTTCTACATGTATGGCCATATATATAATAATTTTGAATAGCATGTTTAATATGTATATATATATATGCAACTAAATGCCGACATGCATTATTTTCTCAAGCACACAGCATAACATTATATATATTATTATATATAAAATATTATGCTGTGTGCTTGAGAAAATAATACATGTCGGCATTTAGTTGTAAATTGGTTAACTAAATAATTAAATATATTTGCAGACTTGCTCCCCGCCGCATGCGTTCCCCTTTCTCACCACATGCCATATGTTATTATTTGTTTTCAAACAAACATGTAAAAACACAGTTCCTGCATGTTCTATAATTATTTTTAAAAACAACGTTTAATGACATACAATTCTTGAACGGTAATCTTGTGCACAATTTTACACACGCGCACACGCACACGCACACGCACACGCATACGCATACGCAAACGCACACAAACACAAACACAAACACAAGCACACAAGCACACAAGCACACAAGCACACAAGCACACAAGCACACAAGCACACAAGCACACAAGCACACAAGCACACACACACACACCTTTTTTACTTATTTATTAACTTTTTAGCATGTGAACAACAACCACTTGCACTGTGATGTCGTGTGAATGACACTGACTTTAGCTCAATGACCACAATAAATTGAGTAATGTTTTTATAATTGGGCATCAAGGTTTGATTTTCTTAGCGTGTTGTTCGAAACAGACGGTTTGCAATGACCATTGTTTAGGTGGATTTCACCACTTCGTATCTTCTTCTTCCCATTGCTCCCTTGCGGGGTGGCGTCCACTTGGTAGCTTCTTCTAGTTTTCTTATCAGTTCTTTTCCCCCCCCCTCTGCCCCCCCCCCTCTCTCTCTCTCTCTCTCTCTTCCGCAATGGCCATCCATTCATGGCTGTTCACGCCAGCCCTCCACAGATCTCGTTTTATGTTGTCACTCCATCTCAGCCTTGGTTTTCCTCTCCGTCGTCTACCACCCTCTTCTACTTTCCACGCTCTTTTTAGCAGTATGCCTTCACCCATTCTTTGTACATGTCCCGCCCATCTCATTCTGTTTCCGGCTACTTTCATATTTAGGTGTTTTTTTCATTACAATCTCCTCTCTCAGTTCCTTCATCTTCCTTCTATCCTCTCGCGTCCCTCTACATATTCTTTTGACCCAGTTGTCTTCTGCTACCTGTAGTTTCTCCTCCCGTCGCTCTGTCAGTGGCAGTGTTCCCTACCCATATATACAGACTGGTACAACGCAGGCTTCCAACACTTTTCCTCTCAGTTGTTTCTTCAGTTTTCTGTCCCATATAATGCCTTCTACCCTTACACACTGTTCCGCCAGGTATACAAAGCTGTTCACTTGTTTAATAATCTTTCCGTCAACAACTACATGCAGGTCTACATCCTGTAACCTATCCACATTACTTCAGTCTTCTCCAGATTCATTCGGAGGCCGTGTTTTCTGAAGGTGTCACTCCATTCTTGCAAAGCTTCCTGTAGTTCCTCTTTGTTATCAGCCACCACTACTAGGTCGTCTGCATACAGTATCTTCTTAAGTCCTTCCTGCTCCAATATATTTCCACTGATCAGGTTCATCACCATAATGAAAAGCAGGGGACTCAAGGCACTTCCCTGTCTGAGTTCTACTTCCACTCCAAATTGTTCCGATGTTTCTCCTTTGACTCTCACTACCGCTGTTGTCTCCTTGTACATTTCCTCCACCATTCTGACTTCTGCTTCGCCAACCTCCACCCATCTCATTACTGCAAATGCGAGTTCTCTCGGCATAGTGTCAAATGCCTTTTCCAGATCGACAAAACCGAATGCTACATCCATTTAAAAATCTCTCTTCTTCTCCTCAATAATAATATATTATTTGTCTGATGGCAAACAATCCATCATCTGTCCCTCTCCCTTTCCTAAATCCCAGCTGATTCTCTCCGATTTTGCTCTCCACTATAAGCCTCACCCTAGCATCCAGTATCCTTTCCAACAATTTCAGGGCTTGGCTCAGTGATGTGATGCCTCTGTATCTTCCTGGGTCATGGGTGTCCCCTTTCCCCTTCCATATCGGCACGATCATTCCTCTTCGCCACTCTGTTGGTATTTCTCCTGCTGTGAAGCACACATTAAACAGCCTCGTCAGCCACTAGTATGTTTGCTTTCACCATTTCCACTGAGAGTTCATCCATTCCTACAGCCTTTCCGGTTTTTATCTTCTGTACTGCTTTCTCCACCTTCTTCTGTTATTGTCCTCGCCCCCAGCTCTTTCCTTATAGTATGAGGTATCTCTATCTCATATTCTTCCTCCGGATTTAGTGTTTCTTGAAATACTTCTCCCAAACACCCAGCACTTATTTTGCTTCAGTGACCAGTGTCCCGTCGCTTCTCTTCATTGTTGATGTTCGAATAGCATATTTGCTATCTCTGCCTCTATCCCTGGCAAGTTTGAAGATCATTTTTCCCCTCCATCTTCTTCAATCCTATCACATAATTCCTGCTGTTTATCATCTCTTGCTTTAGCAACTGCCTTATTTGCTGCCTTCTTCTTCTCCCGGTACTTCTGCTTTAGCCTTGTCTTTTCTTCATCACACGCTTCTTCCACACACTTCAGTGCATCCTTTTTTTCTCGTACTGCTTGATCAACTTCCTGGTTCCACCACCACTGTTCTTTCTTCTTTTGGCTTTGTGTGGACTTTCCTGATGTTCGGCCACATATCTCTTCAGCTGTTCTAACAAAGCCTTCCTTAAGTGCTTCCCACTCTGATTCCACATCCTCCCTTTGTTCTTGGAGTAGCGTGAACTTCCTCTCTACTTCGGTTTTGTATTGGGCCATCACCTCTCCTTCACATTTCCACCATTTGATTACCTGTCTTTGTTTTCCCCTTCTCTGTTTGCCTCTTCCTATCCACATTTCACAAACCACTGGTTTATGTTGGCTCGTTATGTGCTCTCCTGCCAGAACTTTGCAGTCCCTAACCTTGTTCAACTGGCTGCTTCTAACAATCGGCAGATCTATCTCTGTTCTGTTGTTTCTACTTCTGTATGTGATCTTGTGTGATTCCTTCTTCTGGAAGAAGGAGTTTACCACCACTAGCTGATTTCTGCCTAGCATCTCGGCCAGATCTTGTCCCTCTCTGTGTTTCTCGTTCCATATCCGTACTTTTCCAAGGTCTCCTCACTATTCTGACGCTTTCCTACATTTGCATTTAGATTACCTGCCACAACCAATATTGTCTCCGGCTTCACATGTCCAATAATGTCTTCTAGGTTGTTTCGGAATGCATCCTTGTCTTCTTGAGTTCTCCAAGTCTGTGGTACATAGTCCAATACATGATCACTCCTCCAAATAACATCCACACTGCAATTATCCTGCCTTCCCATCGTTCCACCCTGATGACTTCCTTGCTGTATTCCTCCTTTATAATCACTCCCACTCAAACAGACAGACAGACAGACAGACAGACAGACAGACAGACAGACAGACAGTCTGACAGACAGACAGACAGACAGACAGACAGTATTTATTTTGACCATCATAAGCATATAAATTACAATATAATTTTCATTATAAGGTCAGGGAGGCTCCCATTAAGACAATTATATGCCGCTATCGTGGGAGCCACCCTAATGGTGTAACATAATTATATGATTTTCACGTGATCAACTATATATGCATACATATATGTATATACATACTATATACATAAATTAGTTTAAACAAATACAAAATCATGTCTAGATGAAGAATGACAGATGTAACAGTTAGAATTATCACAATATGATTCACAATTCTTGATAAAGTAATGTTTTGTATAAGTGGAAAAACCATATAAGCTATGTGTATAAATGTTATCAAGGATGATATTTGGAGTAGTGTTAACAGTTTGTATAATGTTGTGTCTGTTGTACTTTTTTGCATATTGATGATTAACTCTGGGAATAAATAAATTGTTTTACTACGTGTGTTGTATTGGTGAATTGCAAAGTTGTAGGTATATGGAATACGACTGAAGTATTCTGGTATAAGCTTGTTGATCAATTTTGTAATAAAGTTTGAGCTGTTGGAGTCTATAGATGTCATCCAACTTAAGAAATTTACATTCTTTGAAGATGGGATCTGTGTGAGAATTGCATTTACTTGAAACTTCCATCTCCATCTGTATGCAGCATGTTAAACCCTTATCCCAGATCCATTGCCCGGTCCCATTTCCACTTGGTTTCTTGTACCCCCCCCCCCCCCCCCCCATCACTGACAGTTGCCGCCTCTTCATTAGCTCCTCCACCGCTGATTTCTCGCTGGTGCCTGGGTTCCCCGCACGCGGTAGCCAATCTCGTAATTACGTAGTGACATAGCATATAATTGAGATCATTTATTCGAGCCACATGGCGCTGCCCATGCTGACCCATATGGTGGGTTTGTCTTCCAGGTTTTCCTTCCCATAGATCAATATCTTCCATGACTAGTGGACTTGATCTGCCCGTGGTTTGAAGTCAGACCACAAGGAGATCATGCTAGAGTCTTGTCTACGGGGAGGCTTGCGTACTCATGTCCCTTTTCGCCCCTGTGGGGGGGGGCTACCTGGCGGTCGCAGCTGTACGAAAGCAAGAAGGGCATGCATTACAAGCTACTCATTACACTGCGACACTAGACGCATCACACAGACCTGTGCTCACACCACACTACACTGCGACACTAGACGCATCTAGCAGACCTGTGCTCACACCACACTACACTGTAACACTAGACGCATCTCACAGACCTGTGCTCACACCACACTACACTGCGACACTAGACGCATCTCACAGACCTGTGCTCACACCACACTACACTGCGACACTAGACGCATCTCACAGACCTGTGCTCACACCACACTACACTGCGACACTAGACGCATCTCACAGACCTGTGCTCACACCACACTACACTGCGACACTAGACGCATCTCACAGACCTGTGCTCACACCACACTACACTGCGACACTAGACGCATCTCACAGACCTGTGCTCACACCACACTACACTGCGACACTAGACGCATCTCACAGACCTGTGCTCACACCACACTACACTGCGACACTAGACGCATCTCACAGACCTGTGCTCACACCACACTACACTGCAACACTAGACGCATCTCACAGACCTGTGCTCACACCACACTACACTGCAACACTAGACGCATCTCACAGACCTGTGCTCACACCACACTACACTGCGACACTAGACGCATCTCACAGACCTGTGCTCACACCACACTACACTGCGACACTAGACGCATCTCACAGACCTGTGCTCACACCACACTACACTGCAACACTAGACGCATCTCACAGACCTGTGCTCACACCACACTACACTGCGACACTAGACGCATCTCACAGACCTGTGCTCACACCACACTACACTGCGACACTAGACGCACATCACAGACCTGTGCTCACACCACACTACACTGCGACACTAGACGCACATCACAGACCTGTGCTCACACCACACTACACTGCGACACTAGACGCACATCACAGACCTGTGCTCACACCACACTACACTGCGACACTAGACGCACATCACAGACCTGTGTTCAAACCACACTACACTGCGACACTAGACGCACATCACAGACCTGTGCTCACACCACACCACCTATTATATTTTATTTCACCACATCGTATACATGTCAATATTTGCACGTTACACATTTCCAAATGATGAGTTGTTACCCGTTCTTAAAAATTATATGTAGTGAAATCATGCTAGGTAATTTTAGACAAATACCTATATGGAACCAACATAGTTAGTGCTGTAGCGTGAGCCAGTCGACGTACGCAGGGAACATTGTTTACAGCTGATGTTACAGTTGAGCGCCATTGCTATATTGAAGCCGTTTTGTTGTCTTGTAATATTTCACATTTTAACTGATGGATGCTATAGAGTGGTAAGCTGCATAATTAGATCACGTAGTTGTTTTGCGTAGAACGAATCTAACAGCTGAAGTGTTGTTCCTATAAAGGGTGGTATCGTGTCCTTGGGACTCCACAAATTGAATTATGCTAAGCACACACCAGCCGACTGACGCCGACTGGCGTAAAAAGCAGTCGGGGCTAAACGCCAATTAGTTCCGCCGACTAGCCCCGACTTCTGCCCGCGCACACCAGCCAGCACACACCTTCCGACTCGACCCGCACCCGACAAATTCCTCAACATTTTTTTTCACCGCTAGCCTTGAAAAACATAATGCTTATATAAGCGCCCGGTAGTGGCGCCGGTTTTAAGGACAAGCAATACAAATTATGATGGTCAGTTACAATAGGATAAAAGCGATCCACCACTATCTGAAACATTGGTTACTCGCCAGGCCAGTAAAATATGAAAGTACAAAATGAAAAAGTGTGGCCCGAATTGGCTTGAAAACTCAAAAAAGACGCCAGGCTTATGTCGAGGCCTATCACATGATCGCGTTATGATTTTTTATTAGCCAAGTTACCACCGACCGTCGTGTTATGACAAAAAAACCTGCGCACACCGGCCGACTCATCATTGGATATGCGCCTACTTGTCACCAGATACCTTTTTATTTAACGCCGACTGCCGATTAGTGCCGACGGCCGATTCAAAATTTGAATCGGCGTTAATCAGCGGAATAAGGCCGACCGTCGGGCTAAAATCCGGCGTACACCAACCGACGTCGGCCACCGGTTTTAACACCGACTAGTCGGTTGGTGTGCGCCGAGAATTGGTTGGTGTGCGCCTAGCTTTTGTAGTTCACATCTGGGCGTTGGTACATATGCAAACTTAACTGGAAATATTTCCGCCCAACTGCAAATACTGCGCGAATGTATCCTTTTTGAACTCGGGTACATACAGATAGCATCCTGTATGGAAACAATCGTAGTCAATCAAGTGATAGGCGAGTACATATTATAGAACACGATATGCATGCATAATTGCGTATGCTGTTCGGATCTAATTACCCTTCAAAATATCAGTGTTCTTCAAAATGTTCTCCAGTTCGTGTTTTGCACCGAGTCGGACATACACGTTGTGTTAACAGTTTAACACAGCCACATTCAGCACATCTCTCCTTCGAACTTTCCATCAAACACAGCGAGGGCTTATCGCATTGTCCGCGCGACTGACAAATTTAATTAGCGAGTCGAAAACAAGGCGGGGTAATCGCCTAACGCGGGCGACAGTTAATGGTTTGGCCGGGAAACGACGCGGAGTGGAAACGACTGGTTGCTATCTATCTTCCTCCCGTTGGTTAGTCGCCAATCGTGATACGATCAACCCGGGAAGCTGGGTCTAGCCCAGCAGTTGCAGCTTTATCTTTCCCGTTCGTTTCAGCTGACGTTGCATCGTTGCGCGCAGCTTCGTTGGACGGCCAACGTCGACAAATTGAGTTTTGATGGCGAACGTGCGTATAATGTGAAATGCTGTGTTTATCTGTTCTCGTAGACGGGCAATCGAATCGTATAATAGTCGGTTGAAGTGAAAGTGTGTTTGTCATTGTTGTTATAGTTTCGGTGGGTAAATATCATTACGGTGCATAGAGTTGATCATTTCGTTAGTTACCCTATTCATTACCAGAAATACCGAGTTTCACAGACGCTAGGTTCGTGCCAATCGACCGCGGTAACTGACAGATCTAATTTTTTTGTCGCAGCGCAACGCACTAATTGTTTTTGTTTGTCTCAACGCGTGGCCAATTAAAGCATCGCCGGCACATCGCACGATCGGTACACGCGTAAAAGACACATTTAAGTCATATATTCATCGCACACGCTTACAATAAGTGTTTATCAGAATTCACTACTGCATCAGACATGAGTAATATAATCCTTACTGTTGCTTTGAGATATTGGAATTAGTGGAATATGTTATGTTTATGGTATTTAGATTTTTCTTGAATCCAAAATGAATTAGTTGATAATAATTATATGAAAACTTTCTATTTCACAGCCATGTACTATCCATATTTTTCTCTAAATATTTAGTGAAAATAGCAGAATAAATTACATAGTAGCACCAATAAAGATGTTTCATTTTCTTAATTTAGGAATTTGTTTAGTTATGTGCTTTGAAGAGGACACATTTCTTTTTTTAAGATTATTAATAAATGTCATAATAAAAAAATGACAAAAACCATTGTATATTATGAACATCAATGTAATTTGAATGTGAATATCTTTTTGACAAATTTGATGTTATTCTCCATTTATAATTTCATAAAATAAACACAATTAAAACTATTTATATATTTAAAATGAATTTCCATGATTTCACAAGCGTGATGCTGTTTTGTAGGCATTTTGTAGAGCAAACTTAAGCTCCAGTGTTGTAACATAAGTGAGAGGAGAAATATTTATTAACTCAGTCTTTGAAGCACCCGAACATTTAAAGGAACGTCGTATATCCGTTACCCAGGATCAGTTACCAGTTAATAGTTATTATAATGCATAGTTATTAGCAAGACCTGTCATGTCGTGTGTGTAAAGTCCGTAGGAACCAAACACATCAACGGTAGGGACGTCTGGCTCTGCAAGACCTGTCATGTCGCGAGTGTAAAGACCGTGGGTACCAAACACATCAACGGTAGGGACGTCTGGCTCTGCAAGACCTGTCATGTCGTGTGTGTAAAGACCGTAGGAACCAAACACATCAACGGTAGGGACGTCTGGCTCTGCAAGACCTGTCATGTCGTGTGTGTAAAGACCGTAGGAACCAAACACATCAACGGTAGGGACGTCTGACTCTGCAAGACATGTCATGTCGTGTGTGTAAAGACCGTGGGTACAAAACACATCAACGGTAGGGACGTCTGACTCTGCAAGACATGTCATGTCGGGTGTGTAAAGACCGTGGGTACAAAACACATCAACGGTAGGGACGTCTGACTCTGCAAGACATGTCATGTCGGGTGTGTAAAGACCGTGGGTACCAAACACATCAACGGTAGGGACGTCTGACTCTGCAAGACCTGTCATGTCGGGTGTGTAAAGACCGTAGGAACCAAACACATCAACGGTAGGGACGTCTGACTCTGCAAGACATGTCATGTCGTGTGTGTAAAGACCGTGGGTACAAAACACATCAACAGTAGGGACGTCTGACTCTGCAAGACATGTCATGTCGTGTGTGTAAAGACCGTGGGTACCAAACACATCAACGGTAGGGACGTCTGACTCTGCAAGACATGTCATGTCGTGTGTGTAAAGATTGTGTGTACAAAACACATCAACGGTTGGGACATCTGACTCTGCAAGACCTGTCATGTCGTGTGTGTAAAGACCGTGGGTACAAAACACATCAACGGTAGGGACGTCTGACTCTGCAAGACCTGCCATGTCGTGTGTGTAAAGACCGTGGGTACCAAACACATCAACGGTAGGGACGTCTGGCTCTGCAAGACATGTCATGTCGTGTGTGTAAAGACCGTAGGAACCAAACACCTCAACGGTAGGGACGTCTGGCTCTGCAAGACCTGTCATGTCGCGAGTGTAAAGACCGTGGGTACCAAACACATCAACGGTAGGGACGTCTGGCTCTGCAAGACCTGTCATGTCGTGTGTGTAAAGACCGTGGGTACCAAACGCATCAACGGTAGGGACGTCTGTCTCTGCAAGACCTGCCATGTCGTGTGTGTAAAGATCGTAGGAACCAAACACATCAACGGTAGGGACGTCTGGCTCTGCAAGACCTGTCATGTCGCGAGTGTAAAGACCGTGGGTACCAAACACATCAACGGTAGGGACGTCTGGCTCTGCAAGACCTGTCATGTCGTGTGTGTAAAGGCCGTGGGTACCAAACACATCAACGGTAGGGACGTCTGGCTCTGCAAGACCTGTCATGTCGTGTGTGTAAAGACCGTGGGTACAACACACATCAACGGTAGGGACGTCTGGCTCTGTAATAAATGATAATGAAAGCCAACAACGAGTATTATTTTACTATACCTATGTGACTGTTGACAGATATTTCAAATATTTCGTGGGGTGAAATACAAACTGCGTACAATGTTTCGGGATATTAAACGACAGTTGACGGACAGCAAATGGTCAACGTATTTATTCTAGTAGAAGAGCAGCAAGTAAGTGCATAGAAGTCGGAACGAGTTGTATATCGGGGTCTGAGCCGGAACTTCAGCACCCGCTGCTGTCGGGCATTACTTTCGACGCGTGGAGATATTTTCAAATTCACAAAATAGTGGAGGTGGAGCGTAACTCGAAATATTGGTGGGTTTAGCCCCCATAACCCCTTAGCCCCCATAACCCCTTCCGACACCTATGGAATGTATGAATGAGTAATATATATCGTACCTTTACAATAATTTAAACCTACCTTCCAGACCACCATGAAACCAACATTTTACTTCCAATTGCCTTGAAACTTCATGTGTTGGTGCTACATTGTGCTGGCAACTAGTGTGCATGTCGGCAACTAACCGATATATGCCAGCATTTCATACAGGCGTTTACTACTATTTAGGGTCAACACTACCCACACAGGACTAATCCTTCAAGCATAGGATGTTAACAAATAATGTTCTCCGATTAAGATGATATTTTTACATGTTATGCCGAAGATACCGAAGATGCCGAAGATGCCGAAGATGCCGAAGATGCCGAAGATGCCGAAGATGCCGAAGATGCCGAAGATGCCTACAGATCAAATGCTGGGCCGACAGATGACCTGTCTAAAATAAATTGTCCTACATCTTAAAGAGTCTCTCATTTTATTTCAAGAATATAATGTGTTTGAAGTTATCTAATCGGTTACTGCTATTTAGAGCCTACACAACTCATTCAAGCAGGATAACCAAACCATTTCTCCGATTTAGACTACACGTTCACAGTATATATGCCACAGATACCTACCGATTGAATGCCGGGTCGGCAAATGACCAGTCTAACGGCAGCATGTCATATATAGGCTTTTGAACGTGCCATTTCCTAGGTATCCGATATTTTGCAGCCAATTACATTGCAAACATAGGACTATTCATTCAACTATAGAGTGTTAACAACTTTTTTTTCCGATTTCGATGATATTATCACAGTATATGCTGAAGATACCCACGGATCAGATGTGGGGTCGACAAGTGACCGGCCTGCGCAAGTATTTCATATATACAGACTTCTGAACGTGCTATTTCCTTAAGATATTCGACTTTTTGCTGCTATTTTACATTGCAAACATAGGCAAATCATTCACGCATAGGATGTTAACAAAACATGTCTCCGGTTTTTATGATTTTTCACAGTATGTGCAGAAGATACCCACGGATCAGATGTGGGGTCGGCCATTGTGGTGGGGTGCTTTCTCCGCTTGCCATGCGCGTTTGTCTTGGGCGCGTAATGCAAATTAATATCGCCGCCGCGCGCGGGAAGGGTGCAGAGGTGACGCATTCGTAACTGGTTTGTCTCGGTATTTCTGGTAAGATTTAAAGATGATAGGATTCAGTACATAATTTATCAAATGAACTGTCTGAGTGATGGGTGGTGTGAACGTGGTGTGAACGTAGTGGGTAATGGGCACAATGGGTGATGTTAGCGTGATGGGCATGATGGGTGATGTTAGCGTGATGGGCATGATGGGTGATGTGAATGTGACGGGCATCATGGGTGATGTGAATGTGACGGGCATCATGGGTGATGTGAATGTGACATACATCGTGGGTGATGTGAATGTGACAGGCATCATGGGTAATGTGAATGTGATGGGCATCATGGGTGATGTGAATGTGACGGGCATCATGGGTGATGTGAATGTGACATACATCGTGGGTGATGTGAATGTGACATACATCATGGGTGATGTGAATGTGACAGGCATCATGGGTGATGTGAATGTGATGGGCATCATGGGTGATGTGAATGTGACGGGCATCATGGGTGCTGTGAATGTGATGGGCATGATGGATGATGTGAATGTGACGGGCATCATGGGTGCTGTGAATGTGATGGGCATGATGGGTGATGTGAATGTGACGGGCATCATGGGTGCTGTGAATGTGATGGGCATCATGGGTGATGTGAATGTGTCGGGCATCATGGGTGATGTGAATGTGTCGGGCATCATGGGTGATGTGAATGTGACATACATCATGGGTGATGTGAATGTGACATACATCATGGGTGATGTGAATGTGACAGGCATCATGGGTGATGTGAATGTGACGGGCATCATGGGTGATATGAATGTGACGGGCATCATGGGTGATGTGAATGTGACATACATCGTGGGTGATGTGAATGTGACATACATCATGGGTGATGTGAATGTGACAGGCATCATGGGTGATGTGAATGTGATGGGCATCATGGGTGATGTGAATGTGACGGGCATCATGGGTGCTGTGAATGTGATGGGCATGGTGGATGATGTGAATGTGACGGGCATCATGGGTGCTGTGAATGTGATGGGCATGATGGGTGATGTGAATGTGCCGGGCATCATGGGTGCTGTGAATGTGATGGGCATCATGGGTGATGTGAATGTGTCGGGCATCATGGGTGATGTGAATGTGACATACATCATGGGTGATGTGAATGTGACGGGCATCATGGGTGCTGTGAATGTGATGGGCATTATGGGTGATGTGAATGTGTCGGGCATCATGGGTGATGTGAATGTGACATACATCATGGGTGATGTGAATGTGACGGGCATCATGGGTGCTGTGAATGTGATGGGCATTATGGGTGATGTGAATGTGACGGGCATCATGGGTGATGTGAATGTGACATACATCGTGGGTGGTGTGTGCTAACTGTGATAGACATCAGTGATGAGTGATCTGAATGTGATGTCTTTATTCTTGAAAAACAACAACGTTTTTTTGAACTACGGTGTGATTGTCTTCTCTCGGGCTGCCACAATATTTATAACTTATGTCAATGTGTTCGCCACGACACAAAACACCACATAATATACCTATTGATGCATATGTGTTCGCAACGACAACAAGACAAGCCTATTGCTGTCGACATGTTCACCATTGCACTGTTGCTATCTACACGTAGTCCTCACACGTTGTCCTAGCACGTTGTCCTCACACATTGTCCTCACACTTGTCCTCACACGTTGTCCTAGCACGTTGTCCTCACAGTCTGTCCGAACTGAAACGCCGACGACAATGATCTACCTATTGCAGTCGGCCTGGTCTGTTAGCCAGGCACGACAGGCAAGCAGACAATATGCGTACTTCACCGCGAGTCGACCGCCGCCTTTGTTCGGTGTCACGCACGCATTAACGAAACAAAAGGAGTTCGCATTGGCGACACGATAATAAAATTACTCTATATAATGTTACGACACAATGGCGTGGGTAAAGACTGCTTATCGCGTTAATCTTTTCCCGCGTCGGTCGAAACGGCTTTCACCCAACTAATTTACTGACCCGATTGCGACAATGAGTGATTCGTTTATTATGCGCTTCAGTGCGTCTCTCCAGTAACTAACAGCAGTTTAAATGCGCTTGCTTCTGTCCTCGCTAGGATAGCGGATAATTGTCTCTATATCATACACGCATGCTACTATCATAAAAACGATTCGAACGCCCACGCATGCGCCTATGACTAACGTATTGTTTTGTCCCGTTAAAATCAATGCTAAGAACATGCAGGCAATTCAACATTGTGCACAAAGTAGTTAGCCGGTTTATTAAGCGCAATGGCGCAGTGCTAAAGCACCAGACTATCCATCAAGACCGTCCGGGTTCGAATCCTGTTTTGCCGTGTCGAACCTTGGACAAGTTCGTTCATTCTACGTTGCTTCAGTCCACTCAGCAGTATGAATGAGTACCTGGCTATATGTAGTGGTGGAAATTCGTGTACTAATAGTCTTCGCGCACTAATTCCTGAATTATTCCCATAGAAGTCGAGATGGTGATTGATTGAACAAATCTGCCAGAGATAAAGTGTAAAGTGCATTAGGCAGTCATAAGAACTGGATACTGCGCAATATAAGAACTTACCTTTTACTTTTACGTTTTATTAAGAAACTGTTCACTGTGATGACAGTCTTCTGAATGACCTGCAACATCTGTGCTCTCGCATCCTCTGGTTTTGTTTTCGAATAAATGAACACGGAAGATACAGCTCGTCGCCGCCATCGCCCAGACAAACCGGGTTTTGTCTTCGCACATTGTGAAATCTTCCACCGATGTAAAAAAAAGTAAAGGTAAGTTTTTATATAGCGCTATATCCAGTCCTCGGGACTGCTTTATACTTTACTCCCTGGCAGACCTGTTCAATCGATCACAATTTCGTCGAATTCTCTGGGAAGCATCCAGCGACGCGTGAAGACTATTCGTACACAAATATCCACTGCGATCTATAGCCAGGTACTCATTCATACAGCTAGGTGAACTGGAGCAACATAGAGTGAACGAACTTGCCCAAGGTTCGACACCGCAGCACGTGATTCGAACCCGGGTATTCTCGGTCGAGAGTCCGAAGCTCTAGCCACTACTCCACTGCACTCCACATTTGTATGCTGCGAACCTGAAGCAAGAAAGGTAAGCATGTGCGTATTACGTACCACTGTTGCAAGGGGGAAGGACAGGGGGACATTTATCAGCCTCCAACGTTTTACACAGTGCACTATATATTAATGTATACGGACGTGTGAATACGCAAATCCTAATTCGATCTCGGCTACGAGAACAAATATGACAGCGGGCAGCCATACCACATGGTCCGTATACATGAAAGTACCGTGTGAAATCATGTTGCATACACAGTTATTTTCCACCGCCAAGTAGACGTTGAAGAAGGGTAAAATGGCTTGAGAAACTAGACACAGGTCGTGTTAGCCGGTGGCCGCTCTAGTGGGGTTGTTTTAATGATGAAACAGTTAATGCAACATAAATATGTTCGCTGTAGGCGAGTGACCGTTGGCGAGAGGGAGCACTAAAGGCGACACTTCTGTGTAGAATGTGTAATGACTTTACGATGACATTGTCTGGACTATGTACTCTTAACAATCACTTGTCCTTGATGTTTTACACGTGACGCGACACACGATGAAGGTCAACTCAAGGACATGTTGTCGCGCTTGTCAACGACAACATGGCGGCGCCGATATATCCACGCATCGTCGACCGGCCCCCATTTTCTAGCAATTGAGTATGTTTACGCGCAATCACCCACCATTAACCGACCTAAGTGGCTGCGTAGTGAACCTATTGTTGAGCCGACCCCCCTCAGTGCAAATTACAGGTTCGCGCTCACTGGCGGCGTCTGACTGACTTTCGGCCAATCCCAGTTGCGCCGAATTAAAGCGAGTGGCGATTGTAATCTAATATCGTGTACAGTGGCCGGTGCTGGACCGTTGGCCAAGTTTTGTGATTACAGAAATAATTACACAAGCAGGCTCCATCCATCGTGTCCCATGCCGTCTGGAGCGAGGGCGGGAGACATTTACCCTGTGTTTAAGTTGGAGTGCGGCGACGCGAAACCTATCTACCCCCAAATTAGGGCAGCTTCATATAAAGGTTTGCGCTGTTAAATAGGTGGAATTGTTGAGGTTTTTCTTAATTTTAGTTGTGTATAAAATGTCACCAGAGTCCGCTGATCGTAATTACGGTGAACATATATTTTTACAATTGCGACCATTTATTGTATGTCGGGCATTTCTTGCCCTTCTGGACAAACATATGAACATAGTGGACGCCATATATGTTAGCATTTTTGACAACAAGTGCATAAAGGAAGAGAAGAATTGCGTACAGACTAGAAGATAACAAAACGAAGACAGCCACTGTATATGACGAGCCTATAACATGGCTGCCAGGAGAGAAGCTGAAGATGAGTCACCCTGAGACTGTCTGGCCAACAACAGCTGAGAAAGAAACAACAGGGTCGTAACAAGAAAAGAAACCAAACGGATCGCCAGAGACAGGATACTCTGGAGAAGAACCACGGCACTTTATAGCTCACAGGAGTATCCGTCTGTTGACAACTTGAATACTCCTTATAGACTGTGAGATTGGCCAACCCTTTTGTCTTGATGCGCCTCTGAGTTTGGTTTGCAAAGAATTGGGCGCAATATAAGTTATTCTATTATTACTATTCTTGTTGTTGTTGTTATTATTAATACCGTTATTACTATTATTATTTTTAATATTATATGGGGACTGAAGACGACACGCTTAGGTATATCAAGTAGGCTTGAGGTAAACTTGATGCTATATACCACCGGAGACAAATCACAACAACAGTATCATATCCACACGAAATTATTTAATAACTTGTCAACATGTTTGCGACATTAGAATGAACGACGGCTCGCGATATTCTCACCGCCCTTGTTTGTATACTGTTGCCACACTCATAATAACAATAATCACAATCATGGTCATAGTCATCATCAAGAAATAAACAAGTCAAGACAAATTATATTGCACAGGTTTAAGTATAGCAGGCAAGACACTGTAAGAGACACGAATAAACGGAAACAAAATCATTAATAAGGATGAGTGAAATAGATGCAGGGGGTGGCTAGGATCAGTTAAGATTGTCACAGGGAAGCACGTGACAAGACAAGCGAGATGCATGACACGTATGTAGGTTCTTATGCCACGTGGTTATGTACACCCGATAACATCCGTTCTGCGAAATACTCATTGACGCAAGTGTGAAGCAAACATAACTGTTTTATTTAACTTGTGAATTTGGTGTCTTGTCATTTTAAAGCTTCTATTTAAAGTACGGATTGTTTAGATGTCTCATTATTTGGAAGTCTGACACCGGGTGTGCGTCTACTTTAAGAATAGATTCTATATAAGAATATACCCCCTAGAGCGATGCTGAATGCGGTATGTGAGGATTCACCCCAGTGCGTGGGGTGAATAAGGGTACGATGCCAGTGGCGACGCTAATTAAAGCAGCATCAGGCGGGTGACGGCAACACTAGACGCGTGACGAGTACAGCGGAGCCAGCAGACTGGGACACGGCGGTGGAGGCCGCGGTACTGACACAGGAGTGTGCGTCAAAGTTCTACCCCCCCCCCCCTCTCTCTCTCTATCTTTGTTTTCGATAAATCAACATGAAAGTCGTTGTCCGTCGTATGTCGTTCGAACAAACTCACTCGCTTTATCTTTCTCTTCCTCCACATTCCCAAATCTGTCTCTCTTGGTCCACCTCCAAACAACACAATCTATCATCTTGCAGCAATACAACGCACGTACGTTACACACCCAGACAGACAGCTTGACCTATCTATACGTCCCATTTTATAACTTATTTCAACACTTAACGTGTAGCCTATAAGTTTACCTTATCTCACACAACATTTTAATGCAGTTTCAGTTATAAGTTTGAAGCAGCGTCCAACTCTGTAATGCTTGAACAGATATGTCATGCGTTAGCGAATTTGCGCGAGGCTGGAGACGATGGGTGTTCGTCGTTCTGAAATGCATTAGTAGTACGCGTTTACATTTTCTCAAGCTATTTATGTTGTAAGGTCTTTGTGTTATAAAATATATTAAACACAGGCACGTCTTCCTTGGAAAAACGTAATATCGTATAGCAACATAACATATGGCTGCCATATATATTTACGTTTGTATGTATTGGCGTTAGTCCTACGAAGATCACGTGACCAGATGACCGAAATTGTGTACTTAATAAAGAATAACTCGTTAGTGTTTACCATTTGTATCACCCAAACTCGGAATAAACGGGACGACCTCTTACCCTAAACACTGAGACACACCGAGGGGGGTTCGTTGCGTTATAAACACGAAACCAGTGTTGTAATTGTAATCACAAAGATAGAAAACTGTAATAAATTTAAGGGATCATATCAGTCGACTGAGCATGTCATTTTTCCTGGTTCGGCTAATGACTGGCGTAGCGTGTTTACGTCTGTGAGTACATGCATGGGAAATATAGTCTGTGATTGGCTGGAGCGTTTGTTCATACGGCGGGGAACGTTAGTCCGACGTCCCGACATTTTCTATTACGTATTGAGGTCACGATGAGGAACATGGAGAATGTCTTCGACCCAACATTTTACCACATAATTGTATCACAGTCAGCAATTCAGGCAGTTTCTTTCGTATTACAATATATATATGTGTGTGTGTGTGTGTGTGTGCGTGCGTGCGTGAGTGTGTGTGTGTGCGTGTGCGTGTGCGTGTGCGTGTGCGTGTGCGTGTGCGTGTGCGTGTGCGTGTGCGTGTGCGTGTGTGTGTGAACCAGCGCACCAACGGAGCAGAGCGACCGCTACAACACAAGCCTATCAAACTATTGACTATATCGCAACAGCCATTCTGATTATTAATCTGCGAGACCAACGTCTTTATACACTGTCAACACTAAACTCTCCAATTCGCAATCACAATTTTACAGCACACGATTACGGCGGAAAACATCTGACATAATAGTGAAACAAAGTGACATGGAAGAAGAAGTCATTAGTGAGTCAACTTTAGATTGAATACACATGATCGTTTCCCGTAACGGGAAATGTACCTCGACAAACCTCGATAAAGAAGGATAAATAACATTTGGAGAGTTTACACTAGACATTGGTAAACAGACGCCACACATTCTCTCCAGAGAACGAAGTTACCGGTACAATAATGTACATACTGTTTTGTTAAACTTTCTGAGTTTCGTATTAGAAGAATATTTAATTAGAATACTAATCAGAGGTTTACATAAACGCAGGGTATGGTGATCAGTTTCCGTTGTCAAATGAGACGGGTCCGGTCTCGGCCCTGGGGCTTCGGGGAATCATTTAGTCTGAAAGGTTCTAATAATTCATTACGTCTGCTGCATACGAATGTTGGCGATTCATTCTATCTGGGAGATTCACTGAATTGTTGTATCAGAGAGTTTTGTAACGTGTTCTCTCTGGGAGGTTCAGTAATTTGTTAAGTATGACAGGTTTAATAATTCGTTAACTTAAAATCTGAGAGGTTCAGTAACTCGTTATTTTTTATTAGGAAGACGGAGTGATTCCTTCGATGCGAGAGTTATATATTGGTTCGTCGTATATATTGTATAGTATTAATTATTCGCTCTATATGGAAGCTCCATTGAGTATTTTGTTGTATATGGAAGTTTCACTGATTTATTCGTTGTATCATGGAGTTGCAGTCATTCGTTATATCGTGGAGTTGCAGTCATTCGTTGTATTTGGGAGTTTCAGTTATTCGTTGTATTTGGGAGTTTCATATATTCGTTGTATCTGGGAGTTTCATATAGTCGTTGTATCTGGGAGTTTCAGTTATTTGTTCTATATGTTCGAACAAACACAACGTGCTCAACGTCCTGGTGTAATTCTTGTCATATAACGTATGTACACTTAGCATGCAGTAACTTGCCGTTTTGCGCTGTGCGTGTAGACAAGCACGCGTGTGTGAGTGCGTGCGCGTGCCAGTAATTAAACTATCTATCACGTGACGTGTTGCTTAGCAAAACCTTCGTCAAGCCACCGGGAAACCGTGGTGGGTTAGGACATTCCGTTGTATATTTTGTAGAATTTCTGGTCACAAAAGTGTTTCTTTATTTAAAAAAAACAGGGCAAAGTTTTTAAAGTGACAACTGTCTGCGGGAATGTTTGATTTATGAGATGTCATGCAGCAATAGTAATGTAATTCACGTATATAACCATTATCAACATTGTTGGCAAAGACAAAACTTGACGGAGGTCACACACAAAATTCGATAGTGATGTAAGCAAAACCGCGACGTACTGGATACAGCAGTCGTTTGTGCGCATGGGTGTACTTATTTGCGCGTGCAATAATACACTGTAGTTTCTGCGTACCTGCATAATTGTGTACGTCTGTACAACGATAAAGCAACACTGCGTTAACTCAGTGGACTGGTTTTCCACGGAAGTGTCCGCAGTGTGTGCGCGCGCACATAACCGCAGTGCATGACTGTCAAGTATCAATTATTCGATGTTTCACATTTTGGAAGTTCCCCCAATAACCTAAATAGGCAGTTCCACCTTTCTGCAAATAAAGCAAAATTGATAGAACGATCTAGTTTAATAACTAGAAGAGTGCATACTTTA
Organism: Escarpia spicata; assembly: GCA_963995525.1. Lineage (NCBI taxonomy): Eukaryota > Metazoa > Annelida > Polychaeta > Sabellida > Siboglinidae > Escarpia > Escarpia spicata. Next base: position 67,432,573 of record OZ023206.1, on the reverse strand, counting down.
CGGAACGTCTCGCTTGCGCAATGATGGCGGCGTCTAAAAGTCGGGCGAAAAAAAACGTTGACACTTTACGAATGACGCACTTTGCCGGACAATAAGTCGTTTTAACTGGAATCGCGCGTTTCCATTCAATGTGTACCTTCAGGTATGAAATTGCTCTGTTAAACTGTTCCTCATTGCCCCGTTTACGACGTTATAATTGTCCCGTCGAACGCATATTAGCTGATATAGATTGTTCATTTATGGCCGCCTTTATTTGAATAACCTCGATAAGTACTACGATGCTCCATAAAAACGCCTGGCTATTGTTCGGGCGCCGCTGCCGCTCGCAAATAGGTGTACACGCCGGTTTCATTCGCCTAACCGCAATAAATGCCTACCTAAATTGTTTGGACAATCTAAGCGATTTATTGTCGCCGGCAAACCGAGTAGGTAATTATATTAATGTAATCTCGTTTGGTAATTGGGGTTTAAGAGGTCGCATTGGGACAATTTAGGTCATTCGCGCGAGGAAGCTTTTGAATGGCGAGGCAATTGGCAACTATTCATTCATACGGGGACGAGTTGATTGTGGAATTACAAGGCTTCAATACGTGTACTTTCGTGGATGCTAAAACCCCTTTCTGCGGCCCACCAGTAGCCGCAGGGTTTCTGCGATTACGGGGCAATATATACCCGGTGTCCTAGGACCTCGGCGTCAGGCGCCCGTTGTCAGCTGCCTGAGTTCATTAGCGTCGAAAATTTGTTCGCCTGATTGCGCTTTAATGATTTAGGTGTCCAAACATAATTATCGCGAGCGCATGTGTGTGTGTGTGTGTGTGTGTGTGTGTGTGTGTGTGTGTGTGTGTGTGTGTGTGTGTGTGTGTGTGTGTGTGTGTGTGTGTGTGTGCGAGCACGCGCGTGCATGATGCGTGCGTACATTTCACAGCAACGCGTTTGTACCATTAGACAATGCATCAACACCTATATACTCCAATATCAGTATATACCATTGAAAAAAACCTCCGTTATTCATCCTTTCCGCCTTCTTCCCATCACCGACCAAGTCTAAGGCAGTCGCCAAGTGGCACATCCTATTAAGCCCCGTCCGTCGTCGGTCTCCCCCGATTATTGATGCTGACGTGGCCACTCTTAAGTACACACTAAACAGTCGCGCCAACTTTCCACTCGAGTCCGCTGTTATGACTACGTAGACAGCAAATTGCCTGGTGTGGAGCCGCCTGGAGCCGAGCAGGCGGGGACTGACGACCCATGCGCGGGCGGGCACGTTTGATCACTCTACCCCGCCCTCCACGGCGACGTTGAGATATCTCGCCAATTACCACAAAGTTGAAAACATCCGCCACCGAATTGAGAGGCGAGTCGGGCAAAATGACGCCAGATTGGTTGCGTTTTTTTGTGATCGCCTTTCTGATTATCCTTGCACGGCAGCCTTTGTATAGCGCCGATTGGCGACGAAAAAATGAAAACCATTTCGGCATAAACAATGTATTTTTTAAACTGCGTGATACTACTTTTATACGTTTTCCTATTTCGTTAGTTTTATTGTTGTGATGGCAACGCGAAAATATAGTAATGAATATAAAAAATGTGTACGGATTGGCTTTCCTACCAGTGAGTGAATAGTACCTTTACAACTGTCTGTGAAATACAAAGTATTTAGCCATTAACGGGGCCTATACACGTAGTATTTTGTACTCTGTAATTGTTAACGTGTTATTGAAGAATCCACACTCACTAGGCACGCAGTACAAGTATTGCGTTCTAAT
>OZ023206.1:67375807-67428307 GCA_963995525.1 Escarpia spicata | reverse complement strand
AACCTTCTGAATGTTTTGTTCACATGTGTTTTTGACAAAGCCAGTAACGACGACAAGACCAGCATAGAAACGTATATAACTGTATCGCTGTCCAACTTTGGATTTAAATTTTGAAACGTACTTGATATATCTGTGTCCATATTTCACACCTTGTATAGTTTGTCTGATGATTTTACAAAAATAACTACATAAAACGTGCACAACTGAATTACCATGTTATTATGGATGTTAGGTAGGTTAGACCGTTCGCCAAATGAAATTGAAATGAAAAACAATCTAATTGAGTAGGCATATTTCCTCAGAAATGCTTGTGTTTGTTTGACTGGAACACACCTATACTCAGTATGTCTTCGTATGCAATTATGTTTTGCATATTTCTTTTGACGAATTCATATAACCATTAAAAATTTTGAGAAAAAAATGCAGGGTTTGTTAATGTCAGATAAAAGCCCAGTAAAATATTACCTATAATTATTAAATATCCAGCATTAAGATGTACATTAAAAAACGCACAAAATAGTTTCATAAAAACTACGTTGTTCGGCACACGAAACTGTACAATATTCACGTCATAACGTATATGATACGTATATTCTTTAATTCGAATAAATAAAACAATTAGGAAATATTAACCATAATGTTTCACAACCATAAGCTTTTCCGATCGTGTTATGTTTGCGACGGGTTAAATCATTATTGCCATTAGAAACATCATTTTTGCAAGGCTTTAATAATGCAAGTGTCATGACTAATATAATCATGATTTGTATAACTGAATTCACTCATATCATTGCAGGATGAACAATGGCAGAAATATTCTGCGTTCATTCCACTCCTAAAACACGGAGACAATTCCATGAATTCGAAGCAATGTTTTGTATTTGTTTCGAAAATCACTGTTAATAGTATTTAATTATTTGTATTCAATTACGTATATATGTGTTATATGCATGCATGATTCTACTTCAATATCAATATTAATTGACAGTAAGCGATGTGATGTTAACTTGAATATATTTCAATTTTATGTGTGCTGTTTAAAATAATGCAAATAAAAACTTCATAATATTATAGTGGAAATATATAATTAAATATAAAATTAAATATATAAATTATTATTAATAGATATGGATACCTACATCGAAAGGGTACAAGTAATTAGGTGTAATAACAAATAAATAAACAAACAACCAAATTCAATGTTTCGAGAGTGTTTTCTAACGAAATATTTAACAATATGTTTAGGTATTCATTATAGAGTCCACAGTCAACTGAATATTGACCGTAGTTCAAGTCTAATATGTGGCAATTAAACCGAGAGTGGTTAGGTTTGCATACGTATCGTCCCAGCGGTATACTTTGCTAGATTAACACCTGCCTAGCCATTTATTTAGAGTCGCGCTGCAGGCAATAAAACCGAATATGTTTATTTAATCATTTAAGTGATCGGTCCTTCATTGACTTTATCTTCGCAGATGCAGCGGGCCGTTTCATCGAGCTATACTCAGGGGGTGAAGCGACGTGCTACCGGTAATTACCCGGTCGGGGTTTCCCTATCACTCTGTCGTGATAATTAAGTAGCCGTATTCCCAGAATGCCGTTGTGACGATAAGAATAAACAACGTGGAACTTCAAACGCGCACATGCGCAGCTCTGGAACGTCTCAGTTTTCCGACGAATCGTTCCCGCGCTTTGCCAGATGTCGTCTGCCGCCGCTCTGGGGCCGTTTGGCGCCACGCAGACCGCCCGCAGACGACACTTCAAAGGAAAGGGCCAATTCGCAAAATCATCTGCCACTTCGCTAAAGAAAACTAATTTGCTTGCGCGATGAAGCTGATTCTGCGGGTGATAAATTTCCAACAAATGTTCGCAGGAATGTTACTTAGTAAGGGAAACCACAATTACGTTAATTAATTAATGGTGTTAACTGCGTGCTCACCTTCTGTGTAACATAAACACACGTGCTAATTAAGGATAAACATTTATCTTATAGAAAGCTGCTCAAAGATCAAGCATATGTACTTGTATGCCGCCATTACTTAAACGTATTTCGCAGTTAATACTTTAAGTAGTCTTAAGTACGTAATAAGGATACATTATGGAATCTTCTGTAAAGAAAGAGCATGATCGGAAGTCAACAACGTAATGGTCTGCACTGGTGTATAGAATGGCGGAGCGCTACCTCAAAAGAGGCAGTGGAGTAAACCAGGCGGTATAAACATTATAGAGTGGATGATACTCTACAGTAGACGATACACTCGAGTACTCAAAACATTATAGAGTTGATGATACACTACAGTAGACGATACACTCGAGTACACGAAACATTATGGAGTTGATGATACACTACAGTAGACGATACACTCGAGTACAATACAATACAATGAAATAATATTATATTTGTGTGCAACGTCCATAAAATCAAGTAAATATATAATGAAAAAGCTGTGTCTAAAATATAATAGTGATAACCTAATCGCACAATTGTGGTCGTCGCATCACGAATAATATATAATGTATACGCACGTAGTAAATACATGTCAACATCACCAACACTGCTAAATAGTGTGCGCACACTTGCTCACGTACACCCTGATATCAACAGTATAGCTACAACTATTTGCACACACAAAAAAGTTTGGCTCAGAAGAGGCGTCAGAGAGTTGTATCATTTGAAAGCCGAACAGACATAATAATAAATAACAACCGCTTCCTACTTGTGTTGCATGTAACCGTTCTATGCCGCCTGGATGCCGGCAGAAGGACGTATTCATCATACAGAATGTGTGTGTGTGTGTTGTCAGCCAGAATGCGACTGAATTTCCGCAAAACATGATAGAGTGGATGATGCCTTACAGCAGACGATACACACACAATATTGCATACGTGCATATGTACGTACATGCATACATGCATACATGCATACATGCATACATGCATACATGCATACATGCATACATGCATACATGCATACATTACGTATATATTACATACATGCATACATGCATACATGCACACATGCATACATTACGTATATATTACATACACACACACGCTCACACGCACACACGCACACACGCACACACGCACACACGCACACACGCACACACGCACACACGCACACACGCACACACGCACACACGCACACACGCAGAAACGCACACACGCACACACGCACACACGCACACACGCACACACGCACACACGCACACACGCACACACGCACATACATACATACATACATACATATATATACGCGCGCACGCACGCACATACACACACACAATCAAACAAACACACACAATCAAACAAACACACACACTTACAAACACGTACGTACATACATATATGCGTACATAATATATACTTACTTACATACCAATACACACAGTCATGCGTGCGTGCACGCGTGTATGCAAGCGTGCGTAAGTGAATGGGTGCGCGTAAGGAAGCGATGGATGCAAGCATGTATGTTTGTAAGCCTTGCATGGACATATGCATGTACACATGCGTGCACGTATGCGTATGTGCGTGTGTGCGCGTGTGCGCGTGTGCGCGTGTGCGCGTGTGCGCGTGTGCGCGTGTGCGCGTGTGCGCCGTGCGTTTATGGGTGAGCGCGTCTGGGTGTGTACCTATGTGCTCGTGCGAGTGTGCATGTGTGCGTGTCTATGTTTATAATCATGAGTGTATGCATTCACAGTATGCATGTAGAGTAAAGTGGGATAAAGCGTACACCCGGGGTAAAGCGCGCCCCACCTATCTCGGCAGATGCTATTTTTATTGGCGCGTTCTACCTGTCAAACGATGCAACACGGTGCCAGAACATTTTGTTTCTATATATTCGAAGCAGCACACAAAAGTTACACCGATTTGAATTATATCATGTTATAATTATATTATTATTATTATTATTACAAATAGTACTGTTTTTAAATACTTCCATAGCTAAATTTAACTAAATACAACTACAAAAATGGAAAACAACATTTCACGTGTCACATATATTATGCAATGATAGGCAGCATTAGAGAATACCAGCAATAATGTGACTTACGTATTTTTTGTAATTACAGTATAGTTTGCCAATTTCATCACGCACGGGGCAAAGCACACCCCTTATGAGGTGCAAAGCGCATCCCCGTAAATCACAATGAAGTTAGTTTTCATAAAGTAATCCATTTCATATTTAACATTAATATTTCTTACAACTATTTACGTAATGAAACCCCATTTATATATCCGTTGACTAATACACAATCACGCCCTCGTTTTGTAAATACTTTATCATATCTATACAATACATCTAACTAAATAGGGAATATAGATTGATGTTGGATATCATTTGGCTCAATGTTTCAACAAATGTAATCAATATTTATAAATATGGACATGACTCCACATGACCTTTTTAATGTTTAGGAATGTCGCTAAAACGTATTTTTGTTTGTTGTATAGTTACTACAGTTATGTACGTGTTTAACCTGAAGGTAATTATCTACATGAGGTAACCTGTAAATTCGGAAATTTTCGTGGGATAACACAAGCTTCTTAAAGTATGGATTTTTTTCAGTAGTTAGTTCATTATATCAACGCTTTTGTCCCAAGCTACATTAAAGATATTTCATGGAATGACGCAACAAAAAGTAAATAGAAACAAAAGGCAACCGTGTGGTATTATGCACTTAAAAGTGTTAATAAAAACTAACTATTTGTAACTGCTATCAAAATTTTCACTCAGTGGTTAAATCAGAACGCGATCGCAAAGCGGAAGATTCTAATAAAACGTCTTGCTCGACATATATACGATTACCCCGGCTCATTTATTGGTTTCTCGTATTTTCTTCGATTCAGAAGCTGAGTTACAGTTTGTTTTATAAATAAACGACTATTTAAAGGAAAACAAAAGGGAACGCTGTGGTGTTTAGCACCTAAAAGATTTAGCACAAACTAACCATTTGCATCTACAATCAACATTTTCAGTTCAGTGGTTTACTCGGAATGTAGTCTTAAAGTGGAAGATTCTAACGAAATCTGCGATAACATGTAGACTGCCATCTTACTGATGACGCGTTCATTTGGCCGAAAGCAACCAATAAACGAGCAGCATTAGTTTTGCTGTGTACGACACACTGTCTTGTGTTGTTCGCGTAGTTGGTTCATGTTCATGGGATGCGGTTCGTTACATTAGTATAAGTTGAGCTTACAGTGAAAACGTGACTTGCAATATGCCACACTGCTCTACATACGGTTGTAACAATAGTACAGCGAAGGATAAGGAGCTGTCTTTTTTGTTTCCCTTTGAAACGAGGCAGAAGTGAAATAGTGGATTCACAACTGTGGATGGGCTGGTTGGAAGCCTTCAAAATACAACGCACTATGTTCAGATCATTTTGAAGAAACGTGCTTCTATATCTATATCGTCAGTTAATGACACAAGATCCGACAAAACGTCGCCGACGTCGATGTTTGAAGCCAGGTGCAGTGCCTACGATATTTAGTCACGGACCTCGGCCGTCGAAGCGACGCATATTTTCGGTCAAACGCGCCGCCGCTGCGAAATCGATCGCAAGAAGGTTAGTACCGAGTTACTTGGTATCCAATTAAAATCTGTTGACATTTGAGATGCAAGATATGCTGGAGCCAAGCCAGAACAGTACCAGAATGTACTATATTGCACCACAAAGAGTTTAGTCTTTAGAAGATGGCCGAATAGCAAAAGTTAACGGCAATCAAGTCGCGTGAGCGATATTACAGTAACGGATTAACATGGGCTGGAATGATTGTCGTTTATAATAACATTGCAAAACTTACTGTATTTTGTGTTAAATGAACAAAAATACGTTCTGCATTCAATAATATTGCTTTAGACATTGTCATATATCGAAATGTTTGGCCTATTATTTATGTCATGATGTTATATAATTGGACTTCGTATATAATTATGTTTGACTACTGTTTATGTGACGAAGAATACCACTATATACTCTATTGTAAAACGTTTAAAATGGCTTCATTTGTATTTAGTAAAATTCCATAATGTTATCCAATTTTAGTTAAGGGGATACAACCCAGGTGAAAGTGGGTTTTTTTTGGAGAAAAAAAAAAATTGTTTTATGCCAGATTATGATTATGTTTACTGTGAATAGATATAATTTTATAACAATTACATACCTTTAAACCACTCTTATCCATGGAATAAGGGTGCCAATATCAAGTAATTTGTATCCATTATGCCACATTTTATGGCCATTTTATTAAAAAAACATTTAAATTCTGCATTTGGAAGGATATCTCTGGGAGTAATTATGTGATCCAAATATAGTTATCAATGAGCTCACCAGATACACCATGTTTGTATTATAAAAATACTGGCATCACTCAATAATCATATATTGTTGAAATATCTTTAATAATATACCATGTGCACACATCTTCACTAACTTGTTTTTTTTTGCACACTAACAGCAAAAACAGGTAACAGCTGTTGTGAAAATATTTTGAATTTGGATCAAAAATATAAATGATTGTAATTTGCATTTAAGCTCGATCACCAACATGATGTGGCACATGGGGAAAGGCATCAACCGCAAGTTTACTGTGAAGGTCCAAGGCAAGGGATGCGAGGACCTCCTTCATTGGATACAGAATGTATCAAACCATCTGTGGTGGTGTTGTGCAACATGCAACGGTGACGCACAGTTGCTGGAGTAAGTACCAAACTTGATATGTATTCATTTTATACCTGAGGCATATCCAAAGCAACAAGTAACCTTTAGATTTGCAATGAGTAGATGATGAGTAGGGACCACGACCCAAGTAGTGTAAGGTGAATTCCAGTCACCGACTTGAATCCCAAATACACTAAATTAGCTCCTATGCATAACTAACATTATAATAAGTTTTCGAAATTACTGCATTTCATAGGCATCCAACTCGTTTTTTTCAGGATGGCTACTCAAAAGTACCATCCAGCATGACTACTACCTTATCAGTAAATGTGTTTATTCAGACTTAAAAAAAAGTGATACTGTAAATGCTGTTTACACGTTATGTGTTAATATGTGGACCACCGACTTATGAATGGGACCAAAAATGTTAAATAGTCTAAGTTCCTGATGACCAACTTTTCAGTAGTTATAGTTACTCAGATGTGAGGGGGCAAATAATCCACAGATGGATAGTGTCCATTCTGTATCACCCTACCTATTCCTTGTAATCAGTTGCTGTGTACATTTATGAGTACAGTTACTTGAGTGTAATAATTACATTCCAGAATGCAATTGTCTGTAATGAAATAAATAAGAGCACTTGTGTCATTATCACCAATTTTATTAAAGAAATATAAAATCAAAACATGATATCAAAATACAGTGACTGTATATACAGTAGATACAGAAATTAAGAAGAAAAAACAAGTTATAATAAATTATGTGAAGGAATGTGATGATGGAATGCCTTATTTGTAAGGATCAGTATCGGTTTACTAATGTACCAGTATGATTACCATGATTGGCCATTGTATTGTTACTAAAAACAACCAACACTTTACACAGGAAAAGCACTTTAAAGTTCACTGAATGCTACAGTCATAAGGTAAATAACAGCTGCTTACTAACAACATATAGACTGGTGTGTTACATCAGTTGTTTGCAGACATTTTATTAGAATACTGCATGCACTATTATTCACTGTAGGAATGAAAACTAGATTGATGCTGTCTGCTCTGGCGTGGAACTACCGACCACGTCCCAGCCCAGACAAACCTGTTGAGACTGGTGTCATGTGGTCCAAAAGACGCAAGCAATGGGTGCTGCATAACAGACCACAGCAGGTGAACCCACGTACCCACCTACAAATGCTCACGGATCGAGTGACAGATGTGTTTATAAAGATATATCACACTGCATGCGATCACAGTCACTGGGGCAGATGTCCCAAAACCAGAGAAGGAGGATCTAGTGGCAGCAAGAGTCAGTCAATTTGTAAAGAAACAGTAAATACTGCCACCATCAACCTACACCTTCATAGGTCACATGTACATTGGCTAGTTTAGTTTTCAAGTCCAGCGTGGTATCCCTCGTGTTGTCCCCCATCGGGGGCAGGGAACCTTGATCTTATTCCATGGCTGGCGCATGCTGGTAGAACTCTCTGTACCCACCATCCCAGCTTGCCATGGATCCACCAGGTAAACTGTCTGTATGCAGCCCACCTGAGAGACCTGAAATAAATTAGGCTCAAATAAACATCTGACATTGTAAATAAATGACATAAAAATTGGTTCTATAACGACAACATTCCTTTATATAAATTGTTTACCATTAAACATGTGTTCTTCTGGAATAAGGCAAATATTGATAATTTTGCACTACAGAACAAATTATGACGGTGCAACAAACATTGTATCTATACGTTATGATAACTTAAGTGGAACCATTATAATTTGTTCTGTAGTGAGAGAGTATCACTTTATTCTTACAGTAGAATACAATAAAGTGTGAAACGATAACCCAAGTACATGTGTGAATATAGTAAATAACTATGTATAGTAGTATATTGTAGCAGGCTTAGGTAAATAATGACCAATGGTTAAGATACGTCATATTGAAAATGAACACATTTATGTAGGATTACTTGCTGTTGAGGGGAATTTTATTTTGCAATTATTGTCATATTAGGGTGATTGTCATCATATTTAAATTACCGGTAGTCTTGGGTCAAACCAGTGTGGTTCGTCTTTACATTTAGAAAGGGTGAATGATGTTAGCCGGGCTAGTTAACAAGCATACGATTGAATTAGTTGTTTTGTTGGTGGTTTTATTCCAAGAGATTTTAAGGAGGTTGTCAGTCTTAGATTTGTTGGGTTCAGATACATAGCCTCTGCAACCTATTTTAATGCATGTTAATTCTGATTTTATTCCGTTATTGTTTATATTATGGATTAGTGCGACATACTTGTTAGTTTTGAATACTTGATGTTAGGTTCAAATGGTAGTCAGTTCAATGGTGTGAATTTGCTTAGCACGTGGATGATAGATGACGTATGGTAAGTCCACTAAGTAATTTCCCTGGAAGATTGTTAATAATTTGGGCATCAGATTACTGATAACAATATCTATATATATATTTGTATTGCTAGTGCTACTATGATGTTGTATTGTGTTCATTATTAGTACCTTTCAATAAATATTTAACAACACATTTCACTGGTCTTGTAACATGCATGCACATATATACGCACTTGTTTGTTGGACGGCGTAATTCCCATTCTGCAGCATCACCTGCTCCAAACAAAGAATTCTAAATCCCCTGCTCTTTGTAATGCACCTGTAACAAAGAATTAAGCTTTTAAATAATAGTTTTACACGAATGTTAAGCAAACATGGATTATTATTCTGAACAAATTTCACAAAGAATGCATCACGATCCTCTAACTGTATTCATCCCAGTATTATAACTGGGTCCATAGAAATATCATGCAGATTAAGGAAGGCCGTTTTGAAATGTGTCAATATTTGCACAAAACGGTGGTCATTTTCTTTGTCACCAAAAAAAATGGGGGCTCTGGCTGAAAAATGTTCAAGGTACATTTTATTCATAAGAGCCAATGTAAACTTTTGGCAGAAAAGTTGCAGTATACATAAAGTTAAAAATAATCTATCTACCTGCCATGTGTTTAAAAAGTAGTACTGCCACATATTGTTCATACTCTATCATAGCTCTGACCTGTACAATTTTGGTTCACATGAATCATGGAACCATTCAACTACATTTCTTTTAAAAAGTGAAGGTACAGCCATGGGTGGTATTAGAAAATGGATATGTCAAAGTTCAAACACTGAGTGCAGTGGCACTGAGAGCGAGATCTAACGTTAAACGTCAACCAATCCCAAATGTAAGACAAGTGACGTGTCCCGGTCCGAGCGATCATCTCTCGCTGTTCATACGCAGCCCGGAACTTAGGCTCATTGGTTATTTGAACAATAAACTAAACATATTAATAATTACCTTCACCAACAGCGTTGCTGTCGAGTAGCAACCGCCTCCTGGCAGCAGACATATTCAGTTCTTGTTCCTGAACAGTTACAAGGAGATCGCTGCGGCATTTTCCACACCGACACCAGTCAATTTCATCTCGGCATGGTATGCGCCTCGACATTTCTACTGTCCGTGGGCCTTCCTGTTCGTGCCCACCGGCACCCGCCTCTGCCGTATCTTCCATTGTTTTTGTGGTTCAAACCGGTAACCAGCTGCTTTGAAATCGATTTGGTTTTCGTTGTCTTCCGAAGAATTGGAAAGCCATCTTATTCACACAGTCACAGCGCATGCGCACATAGTTTAATTGGTAAACTAACCATAGCGCCACCTAACAGAGTTGGGAACAAATAGTACGCAGAAAAGTTACGACAGTGTGACGTCACTTTCTTCTAACAATGGCGTAGTCCATAGAAATTCGGTAGTTGCGTGTTCAAAAATTTTTCCTGGTAAACCGCTGACGTTAAAAATTTGATTGTAGTTGGAAATTGTTAGTTTGTATTAACTCTTTTAGATACTTAACACCAAAACATTGCCTTTTGTTTTCCTTTAATGCCGTATCATGCACCGTGCGGACATAACACTTTACCAGTTAAGCGGAAAAGCAAATTTGACGATTATTTACGCCGTAAACTGCTATACTCACTATGGGAGTATGGACATTTACACCTCACAATAATATATAAAATTAACATACGTAATTAAAAGTGGCATAATTAGTAGAGAACACATCATTACAAATACCAACAAACGGTTTGCCGCAATATACTGGTTTATTGTGCGTTGTAAACTAGACTAGTAACACTTTTAGATGCATAGACCCAAAATTTTGCTTTTGTTTCCCTTTAAAAATGCTTCAAACTGAACGTGTAACGTCCCACGCAATCAGAGAGGATGCCGTCATGCCATTTCTAGCTAAAATGTCGAACCTTGTCCTTGGCGAGGAGTAAAGGAGACAGATGAACCATATATTAGATGACACAACCGTGAAAACTGAACAGCTGAGACGAGCGATGTCACTTTTGGATCAGGCCATTTTAGTTGCAGAAGTGTCAGCAAACATTTAGATGCTTCGCGCTTCAATTTAACGAATCAACATTACATATATATATATATATATATATATATATATATATATTATATATTTCAAAAATATAATGTCAACAACTTATAGTGATATTAATATGAGTATGGTTAAGAAAATCATTACTCAGATTGTAAAACCAGTCAGTCATATATGCAATGTATGCTTTCAAACAGGTGTATTTCTAAGCAAAATGAAAATAGCTAAAGTTGTTCCAGTTTTTAAATCTGGATAAAAAGTGTGTATTTACAAATTACATACATTTTCCAAAATTCTAGAGGTATTATACAATGATAGGTTGTACAAATAAGTTCATAAACAAATATAGTGTATGATGTACTTCGTCCAAGCCAGTATGGCTTTAGATCTAACATGTCAACTTCTCTTGCTCTTCTGGAATTGTTTGAAGAAATTACAAATGCACTCGATTGTAAAAAAATATGCTATTGGCATATTTGTTGATCTAAAGAAGGCATAGAAATTACATTTTTATGGTATACGTGGTACAGCACATAAATGGATTGTGAGCTATTTGTAAAATAGAAAACAATTTGTTCAGTATAAACATTACGTGATGTATGTCGTGGTGTTCCACAGGGTTCGATTTTAGGACCAAAGCTATTTATTATGTATATAAACGACATTTGTAATGTTTCAGAAGTTTTAAAGTATATTATATTTGCAGATGACACTAATTTATTTTTGTGTGATTGTGATTTAGATGAACTGATCCGGAAGACAAACGCTGGGTTAAACGAACTTCATGTATGGTTTGCTGTAAATCAGTTATCACTAAAGGTTACAAAAACAAATTACAAGATACTTGGAAATCGCATATTGAATTCAAGTATTTCTATAAAGATAAATGAGGAAGAAATTAATACAGTTGAAGTCGTTAAATTTGAGGTGTTTTGATTGACGACAAGTTAACATGGAAAAATCACATTTGTTTATTGAAATCAAAATTATCAAAGTGTTGTGCAATTATGTAGAGAGCCTAGCTTCTTGATTAACAGAAGTGGCATGTCTGTATTATACCACTCACTCATGTTGTCTTATATTATGTAGAGAGCCTAGCTTCTTGATTAACAGAAGTGGCATGTCTGTATTATACCACTCACTCATGTTGTCTTATATTATGTAGAGAGCCTAGCTTCTTGATTAACAGAAGTGGCATGTCTGTATTATACCACTCACTCATGTTGTCTTATATTATGTAGAGAGCCTAGCTTCTTGATTAACAGAAGTGGCATGTCTGTATTATACCACTCACTCATGTTGTCTTATATTATGTAGAGAGCCTAGCTTCTTGATTAACAGAAGTGGCATGTCTGTATTATACCACTCACTCATGTTGTCTTATATTATGTAGAGAGCCTAGCTTCTTGATTAACAGAAGTGGCATGTCTGTATTATACCACTCACTCATGTTGTCTTATATTATGTAGAGAGCCTAGCTTCTTGATTAACAGAAGTGGCATGTCTGTATTATACCACTCACTCATGTTGTCTTATATTATGTAGAGAGCCTAGCTTCTTGATTAACAGAAGTGGCATGTCTGTATTATACCACTCACTCATGTTGTCTTATATTATATAGAGAGCCTAGCTTCTTGATTAACAGAAGTGGCATGTCTGTATTATACCACTCACTCATGTTGTCTTATATTATGTAGAGAGCCTAGCTTCTTGATTAACAGAAGTGGCATGTCTGTATTATACCACTCACTCATGTTGTCTTATATTATGTAGAGAGCCTAGCTTCTTGATTAACAGAAGTGGCATGTCTGTATTATACCACTCACTCATGTTGTCTTATATTATGTAGAGAGCCTAGCTTCTTGATTAACAGAAGTGGCATGTCTGTATTATACCACTCACTCATGTTGTCTTATATTATGTAGAGAGCCTAGCTTCTTGATTAACAGAAGTGGCATGTCTGTATTATACCACTCACTCATGTTGTCTTATATTATGTAGAGAGCCTAGCTTCTTGATTAACAGAAGTGGCATGTCTGTATTATACCACTCACTCATGTTGTCTTATATTATGTAGAGAGCCTAGCTTCTTGATTAACAGAAGTGGCATGTCTGTATTATACCACTCACTCATGTTGTCTTATATTATGTAGAGAGCCTAGCTTCTTGATTAACAGAAGTGGCATGTCTGTATTATACCACTCACTCATGTTGTCTTATATTATGTAGAGAGCCTAGCTTCTTGATTAACAGAAGTGGCATGTCTGTATTATACCACTCACTCATGTTGTCTTATATTATGTACTGTGCTGAAATACGGGGCAACACTTACTCAACAAATGTAGAATGCCTAGTCTTGCTACAGAAACAAATAGTAAGGTTACTCTGTGGTGCTAAGAGGTTGGATCATACGTCAAGGTTATTCTATAATCTGCACATTCTTAAACTACCTGATATAGCGGAGTTGAGAACTGCTGTAATTATGTTTAAGGCATATCATAATCAGGTGCCAAAGAATGTACAACAGTTTTTCAATATGTGTGAATCTGTCTATGCGAGCAGAAAAGTCCATGATTTTACACAATATTATACTCGTACTAACTTGAAAAGTATGTGTCTATCAGTTAAAGGTGTTAAACTCTGGGATTCTCTTGATAACTCACTAATCTGTTGTCACAATATTCATCTTTTTTAAAACAAATACAAAGAAAAATTATTAAAAAGTTATGTATTTAATGAGTAGGTATTTAACAAAGTATGGTGTTGGGGTTATATCATTACTTTAACTTCTTTTACAAACGACCTACCATGATTAGGACATTATAATTATGTATTATGTATTCTAAGTCATGTCACATGTTATACAATGTTGTAGAGACTTTTAGGTGTAACAGGGCAAGTATTTATAAGTTTTATACTTCTTATTGCCCTTTTTCGACAATTGTATATAAGTTATATATAGTTTAATAATCACCTACTTTACTATGTCTATTGTGTTGAAATTAAGTTTCTTTCATTCATTCATTCTTTCTATGATCGTGTTATTTCTTATGTATTGGAACCACTTATGTTCTCAGTCGGAGACTTATAGGAGGATCGAAATGACGAGAACATTGAACATCTTTAACTTAGTTCCCCGCGAGATGGAACGTCTGCGCCACAGAGCATTAGATAGTCGTTGTATTGCACACGCTGCTTTGCCGATTCTAACGGAGAACTCATGGTCAACAGAGCCATCGGCAGATATGATGGAATCCAGGTAAGTAAGCTCATCCACAAAGTCGATGATTTTTCCATTGATGGTGATGGGGTTGAGCAAATCGATGTCTGCGCATATTGCCATCGCTTTCGTTTTGGCCCAGCTGATGGTAAGACCAACATAACTGGCTATGAAGCAATGTTCCTTGGTGACGACGACGAGGTCAACACGCGATGTGCAGAAGATGGAAATGTCATCTGCATAACCCAAGTATGTCACGACAGTGTCTCCAAGTTTAATACCAAGGGAAGAACCGGCATTTCTCTCAAATTGTCGCATGGTATGATCAATGGTGACATTGAACAGGTCAGGGGAAACCACACAGCCTAGACGCACACCGCAGCCAATGGAGAAAAGATATCTGGAATCATTGGGAGGCGGGCACAGCTTTCACTGTCGCTGTACAGTAGCTTGAACAGTCGGCATAACTTTGGGGGCAGGCCAGTGTTCTGAAGGAGCAACCAGAGGCTATTGCGGTCGATGCTATCAAAAACAGCTTTAAATTCATTTTAATTCCTGTCATTTGGAGACATGGTATTATCCTGCCATTCTGGAAACACAAGGGCGACCGCCTGATATGCAGCAATTACAGAGGAATAACACTTCTACCGATACCTGGTACACTCATCTTATTACATCGTTCTATTGACGCTGTAAGGTCAAAGAGTACAGTCCAGCAGGCTGGTTTCGTTTCGGTACGTTCCACGATTGATCAGATATTCTGTCTACGCCAGACTATAGAAAATCCAAGGTATAGCTAAAGTTATATTTTATTAATAAATATATCAATTATGCGACTAAATGTTCTTTCAAAAAAATTATTTTCCTGAGTTTAGTATTTTAAAAAGGAGAAGTAATTACAGTTTTGTTGGCTCGCACAAGGGATGTAGTAGTGCGAAATAAGTTAAATACCACTGGGTTATGCGTTTCCGCCATCGCAAAAAATCAGAAGACGAAATCGTCTCCGTCGTTAAAAGGGTGCGTTTTGCCCCACACTACTCTATGTGTGTATGCCTATTTACATGCATACTTGAATTATGGTGTCACTGACAACTAACATTTATCTTTAATATGCAATATTAGACGACTTTCACGTTATTGTCGGGCGTCTTACCGAACACACTGCTACACGCACAATTATCGATTAGTTTATGGTTGGATGCGTTCTCGTTAAAGCGACTGACGAACACTGCTGACGTCTTGCGCAGTTGGACGCCTCCATTGCGTTGATTTCACGACAATTGCCCCGATGGAAGCCGCTCATCATTCTGCCCGACTGCCCGAGAGACGGGGACGCTAGCCTCGTCCTGCCGTCTCCCGGTCGCTGTTACCCCGACCGCCTACGGTCTTCGCGTCAACAATGTTTGTCCGCGAACAAAGCGTAATGGAATTACGCGTAATCCCTGCGGAATACGTCGTATCGCCTGAACAGCCTCGACGAATCACACGCGCAATTGACTATGTTTGTATAGGCAGATCCCAGCCGATTCACGGCGACGGGTTCCCACAAAGCGGGCGCTGCACAAAGCGCTTGTTGCTGCTCACTCGGTGCCAGCTGATAGGACGGTTACTCGATACAAAGGTCGCGTTCAATACTGTATATTCATCGCGTTAATTGTTACTCAAGAGACGATGAGAGATAAGGGTGTTTTCGCTCACGCAACTAGCGATCCCCTTAATAACTGTCAGACACGACCTGTGTGTGCGAGTGTTGTATTACAGACCCCCCGCTCATTGTCGCCGCTAAATTACCTCTAATTACGGGTAGAAATACACTCGGTTGCATGGCCGATCGCCGTCTTTTGACTTGGCTTTACGATGACGTTGCAAATTGACAATCATGCATGTAACGTAAGCATACTACGGTTTTTCCAAGTCAACTCTGGAAACGAACAATTACGTAATGTAAGTCTTGCGGTTATTTAAAAGCAACATTGGAAATGCACATCTACGTAACGTAAAACGTATGGTAATTTAAAGGCGATATTGGATGCAAATAATCACATAACGTAATTTTAAAAATTAACTCAATGCGACATTGGAAATGAACGATCACTTAAGGTAAGCATTATAGTCAAAGGCAACATGGGAGTCGGATAACAACTATCGTAAGCTGTTTGGATATTCCAGGGCAACACTCGTAACGAACGGACTATCGCGTAACGTAAATATAATGGTTATTCCATGGGAACATTGAAACGGACAATCACGCAAAGTAAGCGTTATTGTTTTTCAAAGACAATATTGAAAAAAGAAAACACGTAACGCAGGTCTCAACCATGGGTACATTCCAAGACAGCAATACAAAGTGGACAATCTCTTGACGTAAGCATTTCGGTTATTCCAAAGCAGAATTTAAAACGGACACTCACGTAAGGCATGCTTTGTGGTTATCCCAAGACAACAATGAAAACGAACAATCAAGAACGCAAATCTGCGTGCGTCTGATCGTAGTGGATGTTGGGAGGCTGTGGCACACCAAAACCCTTCAATTGCACCCCCACCCCAGTCCCAACATGTCCCATACAGTGAATGTCCACGGGACACGTGTGTTCCGTGCATACTGGACACCAAACCAATCAGCTATCACGCAACGGGATTGTTCCTAAATACCGACTATTATTATAAGGTTGTGGCCGTGAATGGTGCGCCAGTATCGATGACATGCACCGTACACATGCAATACACATTCATGTCTTAATACACAAGGAGGCGGAATTTCTTTGACTTGCATAACATGTAATTTTGCACACAAAAAAACAGGACCTATGTCTGGTTATCTGTGAATAGATTACCAACTCGTAATACAATCTCCGTATAAAGGCGATGGTAACCTTCAGTGTCACGTTTATCCTTTAAAAAGTTAATTGACACAGGTATATCTTAGACTATTTGAATGATTTATTTTTGTTATTTTATGTGTGTGTGTGTGTGTGTGTGTGTGTGTGTGTGTGTGTGTGTGTGTGTGTGTGTGTGTGTGTGTGTGTGTGTGTGTGTGTGTGTGTGTGTGTGTGTGTGTGTGTGTGTGTGTGTGTGTGTCAACTTGAACAATTCGTTAATTTTCATAATGGCTCGGTCGAATTGTTTTCTTCTATGAGTGTTGTTCTTTTGAAAAGTGCAAAGATTGTACTAATTAAAATCAGTAAATATATATATATATATATATATATATATATATATATAATAACATCTATACATATTTACTGATTGAATTATACATATATATATATATATATAATTAAATCAGTAAATATGTATAAATTTTATTATCGTACTCATAATCGCTTTCGTCGTAATCATTGTCGGCATTGCTATCACACGCATCAAAGGAACAACCAATACCGTTCAGACGTGGTAAGTTGACGTTGATTGTATCAAACGACATTTTATATCAAATTGTTTGTAACATCACCGACGTAAGTTTGTATGTTGTGATTGTATCTGATGTAGGTCGCTCCCCTATCTGCTGCCCTCCCCAGTGAAGTATCTCCCCTATATGGTGCCTTGTTCAATGTGGTCGCTCCGCTATCTGGTTTCCTCTCCAATGAGGTCGCTCCCCTATCTGGTGCCCTCTCCAGTGAGGTCTCTTTCCTATCTGCTGCCCTCCCCAGTTAGGTATCTCCCCATCTGCTGCCCTCCCCAGTGATGTATCTCCCCTATCTGGTGCTCTCTCCAATGAAGTCTCTCTCCCCTATTGTGTACTCTCTCCAAAGAGGTCTCTCCGCTATCTGGTGCCCTGTCAAATGAGGTCTCTCCCATACCTGCTGCCCTCCTCAGTGAGGTCGCTCCCCTATCTGGTGCCCTCTCCAGTGAGGTATCTCCCCTATCTGCTGCCCACCCCACTGATGTATCTCCCCTATCTGGTGTTCTCTCCAATGAGGTCTCTCTCCCCTATTTGGTACTCTCCCCAATGAGGTCGCTCTCCTATCTGGTGCCCTCTCCAGTGAGGTATCCCCCTAACTGCTGACCTCCCCAGTGATGTCTCTCCTCTATATAGTGCTCTCTCCAATGAGGTCTCTCTCCCCTATTTGGTACTCTCTCCAAAGATGTATCTCCCTATCTGGTGCCCTGTCCAATGAGGTCGCTCCCCTATCTGGTTTCCTCTCCAATTAGATCGCTTCCCTATCTGGTGCCCCCTCCAGTGAGGTCGCTCCCCTATCTGGTGCCTTCTCCAATGAGGTCTCTCCTCTATCTGTTCTCATCTCAAGTAAGGTCTCCTCCCTATTTGGTGCCGTCTCTAATGAGGTTTTTCCCCTATCAGTTCTTATTGCAAGTTAGGTATCCTCCCTATCTGATGCCTTCTCTAGTGAAGTCTGCTCCCTACCTGTTGCCATATCCAGTGACGTCTCTCACCTATCTGGTGCCCTCTCATGTGGATCATCGATCCAGAACAGCCCCCTCTATATATGCGTTAGACGTCACACCCGTCTACATACACAACAGGAGATAATTTAGTTCAAAAATCGTACTTTTTTAACAATACATACAAAATATCTTCATTGTTGTAGTTAGTCATGAACGGGTTCAGAAGCCACAGTATTTCTTTTTCCAGATTACATCAGAGCTTGTAGGTCTTTCAACTGCGTACAAAAGCCTGATTTGTTGTTCGGTTCACTGAATTGATTCGTGAGATAAAACATCGTTTTAACCACATTACTGTGTAAAATCGTGCAAGCAAGGTCGTTACAACAATCAATGCATGTCATGAGTGGTAACAGTAATGTGAATTTTCAAAATAAGCGGCGTTTGTCTAGTACATGTGATGTACGTTTATGTGAGGTAAAAGGTCAGGGCGATAATCTAATATTTGTATTTGGCAGGCGCTGTTTTCGTCACTCCCATTACGAATTCGGTTACGAACTTGCACGATTCCGGATTCCGGATATTTAAAGTGCTTTGTTTGGTCAACAATTATTCACGCATAGTTCAATTAAAGCCATGCAGCAACCGTCAAATATGATTTATGTAAAGGCTTACATGGGTTTAAGGGTGGGACAGCACTGGCAATTAAGACAAAACACAAACTAGCTATTTTAAAGTAACTTGGATGCACTTAGTATTGACACAACACAATATGTTATCTTCAATAAATCACAATTTGTTCCATTAGTGAATTAGTGTTAACATACTTGAGGGCAAACGTTGGTTTAATCAAATAATAAATAGGTCGTTAATAAGAAAGACGGTATTATGCCTCTCAGATGGCGTACATGATTGGAATACATTATGTCCAGATTGTGACATTGCTACTAGCGAGGATACGTTAAGACAGACTCGGGGTGGTCTGACAAGGGGGGCCACCCACGCATTTAATACAGTGTATTCTCGATAAGCAAATAGGTTCTTTGTTCGATAGTAATCTGCAACTTGTAGTTTCAAATAACGATCACGTTAGATCTTGTTAAATATAATACGTCAGAAACATCGGCCTAATTCAAGCAAGACCCTCGTGAGATTCGTAGCTTCTTTTAGGACCACGACAACGCTAAACAAAGAGATGGTTTACGGTCGTATCACCAGCCCCCATTCCGTCTGCAAGGGGTAACACAAACCACAGCTCGTAATAACGAACGCCCGAAGGCAACGAGCCGCTTTTTTCATTAGAGTAGCGTGAGTTGGAGACGATCTTTGCATTTGTTCCTCTCACCTAGACACGCCAGACTTGGAGATGTTCCAGACTAGATTGTCTGCTTCTCCATTCGGCACAAGATACCTACTGAGAACACGATTATGCAGCTCGTGAAATACAACCGCGTCGGGGTAGCGCTTCGTCAAGATTGCGACGATTTCGCTTCCATCTCGCGTGCCTAACTTAAAGTACACAGGCGTCCGCTTAAAGACCATACCACCAGCCGCAAGACGATGATTCCTCGCTAGCGATCTGCCAACGTTTCTGATCCGCGCGATTAGATGCGATCGGTAAAGACCGCATGAAGAAATGCGTCGCTTTCAGCGGTCGACAGAGCGAGATTGTCTTGAGACAAATTACACAGATGCGTGCTGATAGCGGGCCCGACGGAGGTGTTGGCTGCCCGCGATTGTTCCGGTCGCTATTGTAGCGATGTGGTGGTAGGTATCTGCCTGAGACCATGCGGGCATAGACGGCCGAGTGACACGTCGCGATAAGAGAAGTTTGAGTGTGTTTTCTGCTATTGTGTGGTTTTTAATGCATGGTGTTGTTGAACTCCGGTGCAGCGGCGACAGCAGCCGGCGGCAGCGACGGTGGCCACGCTCATGTCTGCTGGTCTTAGTCTTGGTTTTTACAGGTTTGATACGGTTACTCGTTTCCACAATAAACGTTCACACTGCCCCGTAGTCGTAAACTGATTCGTTGATATACCCTATTTGTAATCGTTTTTTTAATAAGATATTAGCGATGTAGCTTTGTTTCAGTGACGTTTGATATTGTACACGTGGTATGCGTGCGTGCGTGTGTGTGTGTGTGTGCGTGTGTGTGTGCGTGTGTATATGTATTTTTGTGTGCGTGCGTGCGTGCGTGCGTGCGTGCGTGCATGTGCGTAACTGTCTTTACTTACCCAACGTTATCGTCGTTGTCATGATTATAGCCATCGTAATTATGATTATCACATTGTCGTTGTGCTGATAATCATTGCAATAATGACGGTTGTGACAACAGTTTCGACGACGACGATGATGATAACGATGATGATGACAATAGCAATGACACTGACGACGACGACAATAACCACTACGACGACGACGATGGGCGGAGACGACCATCATTGACGACGTCGGATGTTTATATGCCTTACGATCGTGTTAGGAACTTACGAGACGACAACAGACATCTAACGGACATCTAACGGACATAGAGGAAATGTACACAATGGCAGGATCGTGACATTCTATCAAATGTAACCTCCTAAGTTAGACGCCGAATGTGTTTATTGTGTCAGTAAATGTGTCGACATTCTACGGCCGCGGTTATCGGTTCGAGTACCAGACTATCGACGTTCGATCATCGAGTCCACTTGTTGCTACTTGAAACTTTCGCAACCACTTTGCACCTGGGGCCGGTTTCATGAACCGGCTAAGAACGTTCTTAACGCTAAGATGATTGTCTTAGTAAATGGCGTAATTGTTTAATATGAGCGAACATAGGCGTATACGCTAAGTACGCTTCATGAAACCGGCCCCTGTTCTTTGAAGAATACAATATAAACGGTTGGTCGCTTAAACATGGTGTATAAATAGGAGGTACATTTATAGCTTGTAATGGACCCAATGACTCAACATTAAACATAAATAACCCACTCTTGCGTTAGCCTTACGGACAAGTTTGTTTGGATTGAAACCAACAATTATTATATCATTAGTCACAAGTCGACATTTTGCCAAGTCATTTGTAAAGTGGATATTGCGATAACGTGTGGGATACATAATAACTAATCTGGATTAATGGTTTTATCTCGCAATTTCAAGATTATCATTACAGCTTATCTATCGATTCTATTGTATGCGATTTCCGTTTGACAAAGCTGTCCGCTGTGAAAATACTTGATAACCTAGTTTGCGACGTAGGTAATGAGATCATTATACAAACGGCCTTTCTGCTGCGCGTGTCAGCATAGTGTTCTTTATAATATAATAAATAAATTGAAAGCATGCTGCCTGCCAAATTAAGGTTAACAGACCCAGGACGTTGTTCGCAGTCGGAATGTTGCGCCCACGAAACACTCAAACTGTATACAAAACATTTAAAGGGTGAACATAGTAACTGGGGAAACAGGCGCCCGACCATACTCCTTTCCCTTGCCCGACCCATATCCCTTACCCCGACCCTACCCCGTCCCTAGCTCGACCCATATCCTTTACCCCGACCCTACCCCGTTCCTAGCTCGACCTATACCCTTTACCCCGACCCTACCCCCATCCCTTGCCCGACCCATACCCTTTATCACGACCCTACCCCCTTCCCTTGGCCGATCCATACCCTTTACCCCGACCCAACCCCATCTCTTGCCCGACTCAACCCCACGTCTTGCCCTACCCAACCCCAACCTTTGCCCGACCCAACCCCCAACCTTTGCCCGACCCAACCCCCACCCCTTGCTAGACCCTACCCCACCCCTTGCCCAACCAACCCCACCCCTTGCCCGACCCTACCCCTTTCCCCTGCCCGACTCTTATCCTTTACCCCGACCCTACCACATCCCTTGCTCGACCCATACCCTTTACCCAGACCCTACCCCCATCCCTGGCTCGACCCATACCCTTTATCACGACCCTACCCCCTTCCCTTGACCGACCCATACCCTTTACCCCGACCCTACCACCTTCCCTTGCCCGACTCATACTCTTTACCCCAGACCCAACCCCACCTCTTGCCCTACTCAACTCCACGCCTTGCCCGACCCAACCCCACCCCATGCCCAACCCAACCCCAATTTTTGTCCGACCCAACCCCAACCTTTGCCTGACCCAACTCCAACCTTTGCCCGACCCAACCCCCACCCCTTGCCCGACCCAACCACACCCCTTATCCGACCAACCTCACCCCTTGCCCGACCCAACCCCACCACTTGACCCAACCCAACTCCCACTGCTTTCCCGACCCTCACCCCACCCCTTATTCTGAACCATTCCTTACCCTTTACACCGACCGACCCACTCCCCCACCATTTGCCCCAACCCCCATCCATTTCCCGACCCACACCTCATACCTTGCTAAAATCATTCCCCATCCATTGCAGACTCACACCACACACCTTGCCGTGGTCCAGCTCCCACCCCTCTCCCGACCCATCCCAACTGATCACACCCCATCCCTTGTCCAGACCCACCCCATCTCTTACAACACCCCATCCCTCGCCCCGCCCGCCGCGGCTGTCAACAAGTTGGCCTGTGCGAGTCGACACGCCGGCCGGGGGCTACCGCCGCGGCGTAGATTACGACAGGTCAGGGCGACGTATAACGATTTAATGCGCTTTCTATTAGCGCGCTCTTCACAGCTCAGAAAATAAAACCTGATTTAAGTGGCGCCGTTCACTCGACGAAATCATTGCTTGTTGTCACGCATGCAGGCGGCGCCGATCTGTCTTCGCCCGGCCGGGTCAGCCACTCCGTCGTCGCCGTCTCACGGGCATCGGCGGCGTCTTCCGTCTCGTCAGCGGAAACGTTCTATTTCTTCTTCTACTTCCATTACTTGTCTAGTTGTTCTTCTACTTATGTTACTTCTTATTCTTATTCTACTTCTTTTTTTTCTTGTTCTTCCTGTTGTTATTGTTGTTCTTCTTGTTATTGTTGTTGTTCTTCTTCTACTTCTCTTCTTTTTCTTGTCTTGTGGTTGTTGTTCTTCTTCTTCTTCTTGCTATTGCTGTTGTTCTTCTACTTTTTATTTTTCTTGTTCTTCGTGTTATTGTTGTTGTTGGTCTTCTAGTTCTTCTTGTTATTGTTATTGTCTTCAAATTTTTATTTTTATTGTTGTTGTTGTTGTTGTTATTCTTCTTCTTGTTATTGTTGTTGTTGTTGTTCTACTTCTTCTTTTTCTTGTTTTTCTTGTTCTTGTTGTTCTTTTTTTCTTGTTCTTGTTGTTCTTCTTCTTGTTATTGTTGTTGTTCTTCTTCTACTTCTTTTCTTTTTCTTGTCTTGTGGTTGTTGCTGTTGTTCTTCTTCTTCTTGCTATTGCTGTTGTTCTTCTACATCTTATTTTTCTTGTTCTTCTTGTTCTTCTTCTTGTTATTGTTGTTCTTCTTCTTGTAATTCTCTTCTTTTTCTTGTCTTGTTGTTGTTGTTGTTCTTCTTCTTCTTCTTGCTATTGCTGTTGTTCTTCTACTTCTTATTTTTCTTGTTCTTCTTGTTATTGTAGTTGTTGTTCTTCTACTTGTTCTTTTTCTTGTTCTTCTTGTTATTGTTGTTGTTCTTCTTCTACTTCTTCTTTTTCATGTCTTGTTGTTGTTGTTCTTCTTCTTCATCAATTTGTTTTTGTTCTTCGTGTTATTGTTGTTCTTCTTCTTCTACTTCTTCTTTTTCTTGTTGTTCTTCTTCTTCTTGTTCTTCTTCTTGTTATTGTTGTTGTTCTTCTTCTACTTATCTTCTTTTTCTTGTCTTGTTGTTGTTGTTCTTCTTCTTCTTCTTCCTGCTATTGCTGTTGTTATTCTACTTCTTATTTTTCTTGTTCTTGTTATTGTTGTTGTTCTTCTTCTTAATTTTTGTTGTTCTTCGTGTTATTGTTGTTGTTGGTCTTCTACTTCATCTTGTTATTGTCTTCAAATTTTTTTTTCTTGTTGTTGTTGTTCTTCTTCTTCTACTTCTTCTTTTTCTTGTTCTTCTTGTTCCTGTTGTTCTTCTTCTTGTTATTGTTGTTGTTCTTCTTCTACTACTTCTTTTCTTGTCTTGGTGTTGTTCTTCTTCTTGTTATTGCTGTTGTTGTTCTTCTACTTCTTATTTTCCTTGTCTTGTTGTTGATGTTATTGTTCTTCTTGTTATTGCTGTTGTTGTTCTTCTACTTTTTCTTTTCCTTGTCTTATTGTTGATGTTGTTCTTCTTGTTGTTATTGTTTTTGTTCTTCTTCTAATTCATCTTTTTTAATTCTTGTTGTTGTTGTTGTTCTACGTCTTGTTGTTGTTGTTTTTGTTCATATACTTCTTCTTGTTCTTTTTCTTCTTCTTTTTCTTTTAGTTGTTGTTGTTGTTGTTTTTGTTGTTGTTGTTCTTCTTCTTCGTATTTATCTTCGAGAAAGTTTAGTGCATGGGTAAGTCAAAAGCGTACATAGCTTAATGCCAGTTTGTATTTAAACATGATTGTAATTTTCAAGTATAGTTGATGCTCTTCAAAACTAATGATATGTAAGAAAATCTAGGGGGTTTGACTGAGTTAAGAGAGATCTTTTAACAAAAAAATTGTACACCATAAAATTCCAAGTCTGTAGGTACTCATTAAAACGATTATTTTATACACATTTATCCCATATTCAAAGAGAAAATAAACAAAAACACAATAGTGATTAATGTATTTTTCGTTTGAATATTTTGATACTTATTTCGAGTAAATTATTAATTGTCTAGATTTATATGAACCCGCGCGCAGTGTATGAGAGTCTCCTATTTTATAGTATTTGCTGCTTTTGTATGCAGTCGGTAGATCAAAACATGTGAGTTACGCACTTGAAATGTCCATCACACATATTCAGACACTTCAGACATAGCTGTAACGGAAATCATAGTCGGAATTAGTCACCAAATTTGAGAATCAAAGCTTGGGTGGTTCATGGGCTATACATTAATAATTGTATGATTTGTCGTTAGCTGTCTGTCGTTCCAGGAGTAGGCATTATGTTGTTTACACCGAATAACCCCCACAGTTAGCAGCATCTGCAACGTGCAATGAATGCATCTACATCGTGAGGCAATAGGAAGATTCATCAAACGAAAGCGTACACGCATAATGTATGGGATTGTGTACTACGTCATCGAAATATGCGGTGTTTAACTCTGGAATGTACTCCTGGTTTTTACTTTGTACCAGTTCACTCCGGATAAAATGGATTGTACATGCACGTCAGGTATACACTGTTGAGGTTCGTTGGCAGTTTATGGTGAATATATACGCTTGGTATACGTGGATTAATAATGACGCGTAGCTCAAACTTTGTTGGAGTTAAATGAGCAGGTGAATGCCTAAAATGAAAATTCGATCTAATCGGGGCAAGATGTTTCGCATCGACTCGTTTATAAAATGTAGGAATCATTTTATAGTTCGCTGTTAACATCGACAAGACAACCGTATTAAGTCAAAACTGATAGTCATTCCATAAAGTGGGTATATTTATGGCAGCCTTTATGCAAACAGTCTTACCGGTTAACCCGTGATCCTCCTGCACCCTACAACAGGCAAACGTTCGATCATTACCAGTAATGTTCATCAACGTAATTACGGTGGCGATGTCAAAACATGTTATATTCGTAAACAATTAACTTATAACGCTCACGTGTTCGCATATAACTTGAGGCACATCATGTACAGTCATGTGCACATCGGTCTGTAAGTACTCAACCAATATAGCGTCACAACTACGATGTTATCTGGCGATCATTCGCCTTAAAATAAACAAATTGTGTGTATACTACCACTATACCGTGTGTGTAGACATCGCGATGCACGTATATCAAGCAGCTACCCGTATACGCTTCGTGTACAGATTTCTCTAAAGAGTCTCCATCTTGTCGACTCCAAACAAACACATACACACACGCACGCACGCACGCACACACACGCACGCACACACACACATATATATATATATATAATGTATATTCTCATATAGCGGGATATGCGGTTCTTTGTACCGCCAGAATGATTTACACTTCACTCTGTTTAACTTAACTTCGGTGGTGTAAACTGGTGGGTGTAAACTGGTGGTGTAAACTGGTGGTGTAAACTGGTGGTGTAAACTGGTGGGTGTAAACTGGTGGGTGTAAACTGGTGGTGTAAACTGGTGGTGTAAACTGGAGGGTGTAATACAATAAGCATAACGACGAGCAACTATGTGTGGTGTTTCCCATAGTTAACGCCAGGTGGACAGCACCACTTCCCGGCAGAAGGTCTCAACTGACTCCCTCGCCCATTTTCTCCAACTAAAACCTATACACAGCTCGCTGGAGTTTCAATGCCGAAAGATGAATGTGTTCCTTCGATGAACCGGACCACTATAATTGATCTTTTCGCTAATATTAAGTCTCTCGAGCCTTGGCTCAGCGGGTTTGCGACAATCTGTTGGCAATTCGTCAATTCGCAATAACAATTCGTCGCGATATCGTCCCCCGTTGCTGCCCGCCCGTCGGCATCCTGGCGTTATAAAGCGAGTGGGACGCGCGCAAACAATGGAGCAGCGCACCGCGGTATGATTTACGGCCCCGTGCAGACGAGGGACTTTAGAAAGGATCACCTCGCAGTTTCACCCAGCGGTCAGTTCTTCCTGCCCATATTGCCTCGCTGATGAATGTCGCTGATTCGCCGCATTAAACGTTGATGAAGCAAATGGAATATTGACCAATTTGTCTGAATTTATTGGCGTGTAACTACCTACGTCGTATAAGCTGACAACTGAACGAGTCGGCATACGCTGGTAGCAATGCTGGCATTTATTGCAGCCATTTCGACGCAAGACAAAGCGACAATTACTTTTCCGTGCGCGCTGTTGCAACTGTGCTAAACCATACCGGAGAAATGAGGGACAAGTCTTGCTTTCGGCATTCGGTTCGTTGTAGCGAGTAAGGAGATATGTATTAGATTAAATAAAACACCATGAAAGAAATATGTCCATAAATTAAACGGAAATGAACACAATCCGAACTAAAATCACAAATGTTATGAGCCAGTGCTTGACATTGGAATTCGCAAGGCGTCATAAAACAATTAAACAAGGTAACACTAATTATGATTTATGGATGTTTATATAGCCGAAAAAATGACGATGCGTCAGACATACACGACGCACGCGCATGTGCATACGAGCACGCGCACGCACATGCACAAGCACATGCCAAACACACGCACACGGACACACACATACACACACATACACACACACATACACACACAAACCCACGCACACACGCCACGCATTCATGCGCTACATTTGTTTGTTGACGCGAAATCGGATGACAAGCTAAAGCGACAATTAATTATCGCTGTCCTCGACTGACCCTTGTATCGCTGATGGATGAAATAGGCGTCAATGGAATGAATGCAAGAGTTCGATACGATTGATCATAGTCAGCGGTTGTGCTCAAGATTACCCCCACTTAAACATTTCAATCATCTCCATTGGACGTGTGAAGTGTATCTTTAGCAGAATCTTCTATTCAGTGAATCCTCTCAGTGAGCGTGTGATGACGCTGTCGTGTTGACATTTCATGCATTGTTTTGTAAAATAGTAAACCAATCATGGTAAGTGTAAAAGGCGTATAATAATAACATGCAAAACAGGTGTGGTTGGTAGAAAGATGTTAGGTTTACATTAAATACGAGTTTACAGTACGTTATAATTAGTGTCGAAATGAGAACACTACGTGGTGGGCTGTAAGAGAGGGACGGAGAGCATGCAGGAAGGAGGAAGGGAATGAAGGAGGGAGGGGAGAGGAGAGAGCGAGGAAAGGAAGGGGAGAGGGCGGGCGGGCGGGCGGGCGGGCGGGCGGGCGGGCGATACGCATGCAAGCTCACAGAGTCACATTAGCGTGGCATGTATACTCTGCAGAGTACGACAGCCGGTTTGACTTGTGTGAGAACCAGTTGAGCAGTTCATTACGCCCGCTGTCGGCGGCGCCTCGTGCAGCCCCGGCCCACGAGACAGCTGTCGGTGTCGGCGTCTCCCGGGGAGCGAAGCTCGGAGGCGCCCGTAAAGAAAACAAGAGGACCGCTGACTCGCACCCACCACCGACCACGTCACACAGTCTTCGTGTCCCCAGCAATTTGTAAAAGTCACGTCGCTGTCGTATGCTGGAGCCGTCCCTGAATGAAGCGGCGCGTGACTCGCGGCCTCGACAGACAGTGCCGGTCGCGACGTTTGTCACCTGTCACCTGTGGGGCGCCAACAGACGTCGTTGTCGCCAATGCTGTTGATATCAGCGCTGCGGAACACCGTCCGTATTTGCTGGATCGAGGTGTTCAGGTTGGATGATCGCGATTTATACTGACACCCACAATACACCGCAAAGACGCCATGTTGAGCGGGAGTGCCGGCGTAGTGTTTAGAGAATCGGACACTCAATGGTGAATTCCGGACAAGAATCCTTGGGAAAGTTCGCTGATTCCACGTTGCTCCACTTCACAGCGTTGTATTGACGAGTACCGAGTGGCGGATACTTGTGTGCGGATAATGCTTGCAAAGTAATTGCGTCGGGGCAGAACGTACAGATGGTGTTCGATTGAACAAATCAGATGGTGTTCGATTGAACAAATGTAAAGCGCTTTGACTAATCTTAACCCGCCAGCTATGCTAACATAATTTACATTTACTTTAAAAGTACACAAACTATATGAACGACATACTAAGCAAAGTATAATTTAATTAATGGTTAAATTTTAAAGAGAACTATATAAATGTGTTAACGCGAATAATCGCCTGAAGATAACGAATATGACGTGAGCATGATACAGTACATGATAGAGCTAGAAACATCGTTTGTTTATAAATTATATCGATACTTCGTTCAATTGGAATACTTCAGTTACTATAGCGCCGTACACCACATACGCGAGACGTTTATATAATACAAGTTTTTATTATTATATTATGTAATTAAATTTGTATTATATAATAACTCATTTGGAATATACTAAGCGATGGAAAGTAGGATCTTTAATACAATATCGCTACTGGGAATTTAAAGTTGTTTACGGTTTAAACTTTAAACATACAAATATACCGGGTCGTTTTAGTGTACAATCGTTTTACATAGTATAACTTATACATTTTCTAATATGACTATGGCAATCTTTTAAATAATTTGCCATTTTCATGTTTATTGCGAGCATTTCGTCAGAATATCATGTTTACATTTCAAACCGACCGGCTTTTAATTCATTAACATGTAAGGGCAACGCTATATTTAAACTCTTGTTTCACAATTACAACACATTTGAGGGTTCAGCAAACTCTGTTAGAATTATATAGTATATAGTATGTCATTTTTTTGCGATTAAAACGATCAACCATATGTATATATATATATATATATATGTTCTTTGTAAACTCCACTACCAGCAGTGTTATGCCATCGCGCCATGCCAACAGCCTTTCTGTGAAACTAGGGTGCGTTGCGCGTTATCTGTTTATGTGACTAAGACCGTATTCAATAGCGCGAGTCGCTTAAAGATGCTGCCGTATGTTGTTGCTGATTGCGTGCACTGAAGTGACTAATTGGTGTCAGATTATAGCAAACCGCCGAGTCGGTGTTGTGATTCAGAAGTTTCCTATTGAACTACGCGCGGGTTGCGTAAACTTTCTTTGTATTTCGAGACCAACACAAGCGTGTCTTTTTACATGTCCGTGTTCGTCGAAGACTTAGCCGTGTACAGAATGCGTTCCGGTTGGAAGAAACACAAAGAAATCGCGCTGAAGAAAACGGGTTTTGACAACCCGTGGCAATAGTGACGTACCAATCACACGAACCGGGAAGGGTCGTCCCTACAGCTCCTTCTGTTATAAGTATACGTGCTTAGTTGTTTGTGGTTCCGGAGACGCTTCTTTTCAGAAAGTTCTCCATGGTGAAACGTTTTGGTTCACAAAGGAAGTACATTTTTTAGGAACAAGGTATCTACGTGACATTGTTCTGAAGCACAATATGGAAATAATGGCGCCATGTTCATCTGTGAACGGGAACGAAGTGTTGGTTAGTTTTGAAGAGATCTAACCGCTGTGTGTCCGTTTGTTGATTTATTACGTAATTAGTATGTGCATTTTCGCCTGGCAGACGTGATGTGGTTCGCGTCTGTTTTGCTTGTGCCATTCCACACGAAATGTACCACCACAATTATTATTTATTTATTTTCTATTTATTACGTAATCGGAATTGAAAGGATGTATTTTCCGTCATGATTTTAATCAGATGACATAACTTTTGCATTTCTCCATTACCGGTGTCACGAATGTTACTGCTTATATTATATTTCTGCATATTGGCCCTCATTTCGTATTATGCAGCAACAGATGCGCCAATACTAACACATCTTCCGCAATAACGTTTGTTATCAAGTATACTGCATGCTTTAAGTTTATTTGAAAACATAATATTTTGTTTGAAATAGGACAAACAAATTGTAAAAATCACTATTTTCACTAAAGGGAAAATAATAAGCATGTGCTACCCGGATATGCAACAGCAAATATAGTAAGCGCTTGACGCCATAAAATCAATTAGTCAAGTATACGTAACCAAAAATAATTTTAATATTTAATACTGTACAAGGTTATGTCGAACGCGTAAAAATCAAACACGTGGGTTTGTAATGAATTCGCTGCAAATGTTACTCTCTACATTGGTGTCACCAGAGTAGTGGCGCAATTAAAAACTGTCATCCAAGTAATTGGCGCGTTCGCAGTTTCCCATGCTCGAACAGAGAAGAGAACACAAGTATACGTCAACACCGCCATTCGATGCTCTATCGTAGCCCGACTGAGTCGAAGGGGTTTGTCAGCGTCCGTTTGAAAGTGGACATCCACTTTGGCGCCAGTGTCTGCTTCCGCTAGAAACTTTTCACGTGATGGCGGGAAACACGTCACGAATCTGAAAGTAGGTGAGATATTTTTGGTTCCCGCGAAGCGCAGTATACCTATCACAGTACTGTACGTGGTGGTCGCGGCGTTTTAACGGGTTCACTGTCACTCGGTTGAACGGCACCTTTCATTTACCATCCTTCCGGCGCACCGTCTGAAAGTATCGCGACCACCGAGCGAGCAACACGTGTCTCAGTGGGGCGGGTATACAATACCGTGTGACACCAGCGAGTGTGGATACATGGCGTACTGCGGTGGTAGCAACGGCGCCTGCCCACGCTCGAGTCCACTCCCGGCGTACAACCCGAGCGGAAACGGAAGTCCCAACGTCGCCGACGACAGCATCGGTTTGGCGGCCATTTTGAGTTTCTCGATTTCCGCTTCCTGTAAGCGCTTCGCCTTGGCGCGACGATTCTGAAACCAGATCTTCACTTGCGTCTCAGTGAGGTTGAGAGACGCCGAGAACTCCGCCCGCTCGGCGATCGACAGGTACTGCTTCTGACGGAACTTTCGCTCGAGCGTCAGTAGTTGTTGCGTCGTGAACGGTGTGCGCGGCTTCCGGTTGCTCTTGTGCTTGCGCAGTTGACACTTCTGTGGATTGATGCGCGACGGACTGCCGAGTCCTGCAACATAAATATAATAATAATAGTAATTATAATAATAGTAATTATAATAATAGTAATTATAATAATAGTAATTATAATAATAGTAATAATAATAACAACAATAATAATAAGGTAACTTTTATTGTGCCTAATTGCTTGGAAACCAAGCTCAGAGGCGTATCAAGAGAAAGTGGCTGGTCAATCTCAAAACCAATCAACAGTATTCAGGTTGTCACCAGATGGATGGATACGACTGCAACATTCAAATGGCAGTCACTGTTTCGGGCTTGTAGAAGGGATTAAAATGAGGAAGATACAACTCTTAGGGGAGACGTCTAGTTGTCTAATAAACACAATAATATATAAAGCGATTAATATTATGTGTTCAATTAGTTGTCATTCTGTCTAATTACCACTGCATCAACATTTTAAAGTGTTCTTTCATCGAGAGTTATAACATCTAATCATGACAACGACAACAACATTTTTGTAAGTATTATTTTCTTTATTGAATCAAAACAATTAATTGGTTACAAACTATGAATCTAGCTAAGTTATGCGAAGAGAATTGTATACATCGTCTTCAATGTATAAAGAGTGTGCATTGAGAACATATTAACATTTGCATAGCTCAAAAGTACACTATGCAGAACACAATAGTGCGGACTTTTATATAAATACACCATGCACGTATGAAAATCGTTCATAAAACATGTGATAACTATTTAAAAAAAAATATATATATATATATATATATAACAGCCATCGCTTTTTTAAAATAGTATAAATATAGCTGCATCGTTATATCGACAACAATTATTGTTATAATTTCTTACTTGTTTATGCAATGATAAATGCGGAATTTTAGTGTGTAACAACTAATGCAGATGTATACAAGTGATATTAGACATGTCATTAAACTTAAGATTGTGCCAAAAATGTATGTTAATGCGGTGAGTTATTTACACTACTACGAAACTATTTTAATTTCATGCTGTTGCCCGGAAAACAACATCGCAATAGTATGTTTATACACATCAATAAACAAAAATCGTTAAAATGTTAAAGTCTAAACTAACTAATTCAAACAATCATGTACAGTAATTATCTTTGAAATCAACTGTAATTAGAATGTCTTCAATGTTAAGGGGAGACCTTCACATTACGAAACTATTTTCTTCATGTTTGTCAAGAATACAACTGCACTGTAACATCTTCACATCAACACAATAATATAACATGATATATATATATATATATATATATATATATCATGTTATATATATATATATATATATCATGTTACATGTTACAATAAATATTATGGTATATATATATATATATATACCATAATATTTATTGTAAATTAACTCATGGACACAATCGTGTACATGTCACTAAAATTGGATTCTTCTATAATTACAATTTGTTGTCCAATATTAGCGCAAGACATTCTTATTATACAAAACTATTTTACTCGTGTGTTTGTCTGGAATACAAATGCCTATCGCACACACAACGCCAGCATTGTGGCGATTTCAAATGGCCGCCAGCCCGCGCAGTGGATCGGTGCACAATTTATTGACGCATTAAGAACGTGCGTGACACACTCGACAAATTAGATACTCGTTCGCCTCCAGCGAGAAAGCGCCCCTTAACCAGCGAAGAGTGCTTTATTTTCACCTGATGTTCGAAGGTCGGCCTGTTATTTATTACGGGATATGTCTGGTTGGATGGCTGGCGCCATTAAGACGTTACGCCTTGGCATAACGAGAAACGTGGCGCCCAACGTTTCGGTGCTTACTGCATGCCATGGATGGTCCGTGTGACCCTATCCGCCGTTCCCCGTATTTCAACCGATACTAATTATAACCTATGCGGGTGTCTGTTGCGATAGCAATAAAAAATCACCACGACAAAAACGACTATCGTAGAGGTGGTTCCATCACAGGCAATACTAGCAACAGTCTTGCGGGTTACCATAACAAAATCCCGTTCCATTGAGAAACGCGAGATGTCAGATACGGGAATACTAATCATTAGTAATTGTTCAGCGCAGATCTGGAGACTACGTTACAGCATGTGCATTGTGCGACGATATCAGGCGATATCCTCGCCGCTTGACGCGATCAGATTAGACGGCATAATCACGCAATAATGTATAATTAAGCATATTCATGTACTGATAGTTATGAATAGGCGTCTTCGTGCATGAATCGATAAGACTCATTCTACACATGACGTCTGGTCACACGTCATTGTGTTCCCAGTGGTGAATATGCTTCCCACGCGCACGGTAAATGTTCCTCACAAAAGCGGGAAACATGGTCATAATTTAGACACGTTATTCAACTGGGCGTGGATAACGCGATGCTCAGTTTGTGTCGGTGTTCCTAGACTGTGTCCGTGCTGAATCAGCGACGACTGTTGCCATTAACCCTGAAGAAATCCCTCGAACATATGTCGTAGCGACCGTTTTCCTTGTTTCCGCACAAAATGCTTTGTCACGATATACACCTGGATAAGTTACGTAGGACAAATTAAATTTTTCAAATACCAAAAACTTCTTATTTCCCTTGATCGCTGGTGGGATGGGAGACCCACCAGCTTGTTCTCTCCGC
The DNA here is from genome assembly GCA_963995525.1 of Escarpia spicata. Lineage (NCBI taxonomy): Eukaryota > Metazoa > Annelida > Polychaeta > Sabellida > Siboglinidae > Escarpia > Escarpia spicata. The sequence continues at coordinate 67,393,488 of OZ023206.1, read as the reverse complement.
CCTCTCGATACTTCTCCAGTCGTCCCTCTTTTCTGCAGAGTTCTCACGCACTAGGCTATTCGTCACGTTTGAGATATCGTAATAGTATATCTCAATCTTAGTTTTGTTCCCTCTATTTTCCCTTGCCAATAAATCAGAAAGTGTGTTAATAATTTGAACATTTCGCTGTCGACGTATCCATACTATGGACGCTGCTTCGTGTTTATTAAACGTAAATAGCCCAGACATTTAGTGTAATGGTTACAACATAATAACAAATAGGCACATGCAGCGTATACTTAAAGTGGGATATACAGCAGCATTCATCCTATAAACTTGCGAACGGTAAATCCGTACGAAGCGGCTTGCGTGGACCACAGTGACACGAGGATGTTGCCTTCCGGTGCCCGTTTGACGCCGGGGGCTAAGGCCGCCACGGCACGTAAGTCACGTCCGATCGTGCGTCTAGAGCTGCTCTCCACATCTGGAAATGTTCCTCTGTATACACGATGACGCGGGGGCGTATCATTTACATATATCGTTCACTCCGGAACTCCCGTATCAGGAGAGTTACGTCACTGATATTTCGTGATCAGTGGGAATTGCAAATGAAATAACACACGCTCTTCGTATTACCCCGATATCCATCATACAACATGTCGTAAGAGCTCAGTCAATATCGCGCAGGTTTTACAAAAAAGAACGCACATGCTGGTAGCAGCAATAAAACATACTATAATGATACTAAACGTAGCTATTATTAGTGTCCTTGTCGTTGTTATTAGTGTCCTTGTCGTTGTTATTAGTGTCCTTGTCGTTGTTATTAGTATTGTTACGACGAAGTCGCCCTGTATCCGTTGAGCAGGAAAAACTCGTTTTTTAGCTTAAACAAAACCGTCATCACACGATATGCTACAAAGCTGACATATCACACTGACATATATATATGTATTAACAGTTGTTTTTCACATTGGTATATTGTAAAGCACATTTCTGTTTTAGAAAGGAAATAACATAAAATAAGTCGAATTAGTCAAACCGACAATGCATGTTACTCATTTATCAATAGAATATAACATTCTTAACACTATAATGAATGTGTGTTGAAGGTATGGTGCGTGCAACATGTCGTTTAATAAACCCGAATATTGTTCTCAAGTTCAATGTTGCGCCAACGAAGCATTCCGATGGCACTATCGGATATATAGGGGCCTAACTGCAAACTCGTGGGATAGTTCTTTCAAGACGGATGGTCAAGGCAGCAATTCGGGAGAAGTACAACTGATTCATTGAACTTCCTGCTAATAATTACCAACCCAGGCTTGAGCGGATAATCCCGGGTAACGGAACTGCCGTAGTGACATTAACGTGGAGGACGTATTAACTATACAGCACGTCACACCAGTTAACCTTTTTTATCACTCCCGAAACGGACGCAATTATATTTGTCTATTTGATTCCATCATTTAGTAGTACAGCTTTTTTGCGCAAACAATTACTGTTTACGTGCAACAGAAAGCCAATGCGTGTTATGTGATTACAGCGCAGCTATAGCTACCGCCGATAAAAATCTCATCATGATTGATGTATAACCGATTAAAAGTGACACACAGAACGTGGTCTCTACCATTAGTGCCGTTAAAGTAGGCAATCATTATACTCGCCATATCACAATTATGATTATTAATTCGATCGAGCGACGTATATGTGTAATATTTTATAACAGCGCTGAGCAGCGCAATATAATCACCATTCGTGTTGTGAACGCTATCGCGAAAGCTGTTAACGTTATAAAGAAATATAATTGGTATTATGAATTGGCGCCTTATCGTGTATTGAAAGAGCAACCAGCGACCATACGCGAAGTAATTACTGTTTTGTTTGGCAGACTGCCTCAAACAAAGGAACGTTTACCCATTGTGTATGTAGGAATGCTTGAGCATCGTTTCTGGTTACTCTTTGAGGGATTTGGCTAAGTTTTTTCTACATGTTCTATGCATATTGTAATGTGATACGCCCCTTTTGCACTGTATAGTAGCCTGGAGTTAGAAGGCATCTAGATTAATACAACCGTCGGGATTAATCACTTGCATGTTCATACGTGTAATGCCCCGCGCCAGCAAATGCATATTCTCGCCAAAAGGCGGTCAACGCGCGCCGAGATATGTACGAACACACACACACACACACACACACACACACACACACACACACACACACACACACACACACACACACACACACACACACACACACACACACACACACACACACACACACACACACACACACACACACACACGCACGCACTCTCACACACACACTCACACACACACACGCACGCACTCTCACATACACACATACGCACGCACTATCACACACGCACGCACGCACTCTCACACGCGCACACACGCGCACACACACACAACAACAACAAACGCGTACATACATCAGGCTGCGACAGCATGTGTACAAACGTAAACTGCGAGAAACTCAGCGGACACGCCCGCAGATTGCGTCGCTGACGATTCGGTGTATTCAAAACGAAGCCCGCTCAATTTCGTCAGCCGGTGTTCGGTAACGGCGCCGCGCCGAACGCATTTGAGTAATTGAGTCTGACGGCGAAACGGGCTTTCATCAAATCTCGGCTGTCAGGCGGCGGACTGACCGGAGAGTACCACCATCGTACCGCCGACTATTTGTAACGAACGTCGGCGGCGTTTTTATTTGTATGCTAATGGCTGCGTGTCTAGCGCGAGCACACCGGCTAAAGTAAATCATTGCTCGGGCTGCAGGCGTCAGTAAATAGACACTCGCCTTCTCAACGGACCAGTTAATAAAATGCTCGGCTGCTACTTCAGCGCTGATGGTCGTCCGCATGTCTAGCGGAGATGGCTAGCCGAGACAGCGTATACGTCACTCTAAATTCTTGTTGCTTCCCATTGATTCACTGCGACAACGTTCCCATGGCTGTTGCATTCCTCTTAAATTATATATTATGCACATACGGCATAGTTTTACGGAAGTATGTTTATGATGTTTTGCTAAGTAAACGGTGTTGTTCTTTTGGTTTCGCAGCCATGAAAGATAACATTTAGGGGAGAAAATGCCAGCATAAGTGTTCGCGTGGCTAACAAAAAGACTTATTCCAATACACGACGTGCATGCTACTCGGAAGGATCAGTTTAATTTAAGAATATGTATATTTAATCAATGGTATTTTGGAGCATGACATTATTTTGGAAAATAGTGCTCGTTTATATTATTATACTGTCGTAATACTAATATAACCATTTTAAATAATACGTTTAATTACTCTCGCAAATACGCCATAGTTTACCACTTATTCGGTTAAGCATAATTATTATACAAGTCACAGCGTTGGATAACGTAGGAATATGTGATAAATATCGTTAAGCGTTATGTAGACTGCCACAATTACCCAACATGGGATTACATACTACCATATTGTTATAGTTTAATTATCCCGCAAACGCCAAATCTACAAAAAACAACCAACAGTAATTCAGATCACGTAGGTATTGGTATTATCCACATATATATGTATCAGTAGCTGACATATATTATATATAAAACTGTATGTTGTATAGCTTAAACTATATTATATTCTAACAGTTTGTTTTCATATCCACAGCTGTTTAAAACAATTTGGCCGTTATGTTTTGAGTATGAATGTCACGTCCTGATTTTTGTTTACTAAGCATTCTAAACGACACACACATATAAAGGTTAACTTTTATTAGAGAGATGTCGTTCAAGACACATTTGGGCGAGAATGTGTTACACTAATATATGTATGCAGTTTATATTATATAACATGGTTTTAGTATTTTAACTACCACATTTATAACCTGCACGTGTTTTGCTACCTGCTTGTATTCCCTTATCGTGTGGCAGAGTGGCGCGTCCAAAAAGTCATAATTATGTCTACTGTAACTCGATAACCAGTAAAACCGACGTCACTTTGGCGAGACATGTACACAAATAGGTAGTATGTAATCGGATGTGACATAACAAGACACAATTGCAGTTTGAAAGTATCAAAGAGTTTAAGTAACATTTTCAAATAGCGAACGTTGTAAACTATTTCAAAACACTTAAAAGTTAATACAGTTAATATGAGAAAACATTCAAAACAATAATTTCATTAGCAACAATACTAGGCAACAGACGGGTGGAAATTCAGTATAAACATTAATTTGTGGAAATTGTTTCAATTATAGTCAAGTTCCACAGGTCTTCTTTCTAACACGTATTGCAATTTCTATAAGAGTAGAGCTAAGTTGCTTGTGTTTAGAAAGCGACATACTAAATAAACTAAAGATAATTCATCATTTCAGTAGAACATTTTGACATTCACCAACAATTTTGTCGTAACTCAAGTAGTAATTCAAATGTACTCTTGCACATCTTAACAACGCGTTGGTGCAGCATGAGTTTAAACTCGCCACAGTCCTACAAATGTTGCTGTTAAATTGTCGATGAACAACCGAAATGTACAAACGATTCAACTAGGTTAACTGTTTGTGTAAATTGTCTTTATGTATATTATTATATACATTTCCGTAAGAATTATAATTTAGACAATACAAAAATATTAAATATAAGTCAGTATTATGTTGAATGTAAAGAATACCTGACAATTATTATAATAATTATTTCGTCTGTCCATATAAATTAATACAAACAACACATTGCGTAAATTCGACGGTGTAAACGCAAACGTGCGTACCTCTAGTTTTTCACACTTTTATTCATATATGTTTATAACACATATTCTTAACTACAAACTTGAGCTTTTGTTTTGTAGCCATGTGATTGAACTTGTGTATCACAATGTAACGTTTTGGGTCGCCGTTTTAACCCGATGATTAACGAAACTTTTAATAATTCTTATCTACCCGAGCTCCTTAGCCTGTACACAACTATTCGATTACTTTAAAATTGTATCAATTTCTATTTCAGAGAGCCTAACAGTTTGGTTTTGAAGCGCCTGTGAGTTTGGTTTCCTGATACTAACGTTATAGTAATTTTTTATTGTATTTACAATTTTCTTATTTCATTATTACTATTGTGACAACTGTTCAACTTCCATTTCTACTTGTGGAATGCGGTGTTGCCCGTACAATTGTACTTCTGTAGTTAAATGCATCGTCAACAAATGATATTTTTCTTCACTAAACGCATCGTAGTTTTTATATGCTACAAATACAATGTTAGTAGTATTTTCGTCAGCCCGGTAATTGTCGTCAACTTCACTGACACCGCAACGATGTCAACAGGGCTGTTTCTCGTCACCGCGTGTCGACACAATAAACACGGCTGTCCCATTTGCAAAAGCAGAATTAATTTATCATAAATCCTCAGTTAGACTGTACGCAACGAGATCGAATAGAACGAGTGTGGTTTTATTTTTCGAAACTCTAATACCACTTAGTTTAATAAGTTTATGCAATTGAACATGCAACTTGAGAATATAGTTGAACACGCATTTTGTTTTACAAATTTGTACAGATGTACGTATATATATATATGATTAGTATATTTGGTGCACGTGTACATTTATTCGGAAATGTTCTTAGAGTTATATTGTGTACACATGAGATATTCAGCTACTGCACAAATTAGGCAATTATTAAAAAGGAACAATAATTATTATTAATTTACAATTCCGTGACAAAATGTAAACGTGTTATTGCATTGCCGAAATGTTGTTAATTCGTGTGTATTTTCGTGTGGGTCATTTTGAAATCAAATGTATTCGCAGCATCGATTATTCGAGTCGCGACAAAGACAACTTACGTCGCTAGTAAACTGCTACTCAACGCCTCGACGAGTATTCATTAACCACAGACGCCGAATGCTATTACCCCGGTCCATTTTAAAGTGGCTGCCCCAGGCTAACACGTGTATTGGTGCTAATTGTGTAGCCGCAAACTGGAACAAATAGCGTCGTCACACAATAGCTTTTTCAAGTACGTTCTAAGTGTTCTGTTTTATGGTAGCGCATCTGTTTTATTTCATGTCCAGGGAATAACATAGAGGTACGTACAGCGATGCAAGTTAATTAACATATAGTTTATTTTTGAGGAAACTCTTTATGGCAGAACTGGTACACACATGAATGCAAATACTGAATAACAGTTTATTATGGGTAGTAAAAAGTTATGCTAATAAAGCAGTGTTGGTATTTTTCAAGTGAAATTGTATAAGTAGAAGACAACATTCAGATAAAATATAGTATAATAAATATTTCACATTTCGGAGTAGTTTCGATTATGATAATGAATAGCACTGACTTAGATATAGAAAATATAAAAAATTAACCACATATTATACGACCACGTTAACGTAATTATGTTATATATATATGTGTGTGTGTGTGTGTGTGTGTGTGTGTGTGTGTGTGTGTGTGTGTGTGTGTGTGTGTGTGTGTGTGTGTGTGTGTGTGTGTGTGTGTGTGTGTGTGTGTGTGTGTATTTGTATACATATATCTTATTCTTCTTCTTCTTCCGTTAAGTGGCCACAATCAAAAAATAGATATATATATATATATGTATGTATATATACGACTGTATATATATATATATATATATACAGTCGTATATATACATACATACGTCTGTATTATTTTGATAAGGCGACATTTTATTATCTCTATAGCACTACATAAGCGTCAAAGATAATTATATAATTTTCAAACCTAGTCAGTGCCAATACACCAGTCAAATTACATGTATGTTACCAGTAATTACCTACTTTGTGAAGATCGTGTTATTGTGGTGTTAAATGCAGTGTTGTTCTTCTATCTGTTGACGTTATCACGGAGCTATAATAAATATTTCTCCGACATAAAATGTCTTTCATTCACCGTTGTTGAGTAGTCGCAACGCATCGGCAAACCGTTGCAGTGTTTACGCCGTATAGACGTCGTTATACAATATGTTTATGAGAAACTAATGAGATATTACGCACCGGTAATAAGCGACGACCTTATCACATATGCTCTATATTGAACGATCCTTTATTATTCGCGTATAAACACAACGTTATAGTTGTTTTTATCGTCGGATCCATCAATGCTAAGATAAGCGCCGGTCGATTACGATAGCGCCATTTTTCAGCTGACGATAGGTTCTCAGGCTCGCAACAATCGACCGCAATAAAGTCATGCGAGATAATCTCACGATCTCGTTTAATAACCCCTCACGTGCACAGATCACGTCATCAGCGCTATTGACGCATCTTCGCACTTCCACCGATAAGTCGGTGGTTTCCAAGCAATGGAACCACGATACTTCACGCGTTGCTAGTGTCGTCGCGGTTTTGTTATCTCGCGGCCGCAGCGGGAGATTATCGCGGCCAACGAAACGTGTTGAATGCAGCAGACGTCGGCGATCACTGGTGGCGCGGTAACAACAATTAAATGCGTGTTTGGTGACGCTATTGTCGTCCGCAACTCGTTCCAGTAATTAAGCCCGTATCATTATGTCGCCACAGTCCGTACCTAATCGGAGTCAATGCAATTACTTTGGCTATTGTACTAGTTAATGTTATATTAATAGTTGACATTTCACAAAAATAAAATATAAAAAGATAAGGTTACCATGTGTTTAATATATATATATATATATATATATATATATATATATATATATATATATATATATAATACTACACGATATTACACGATACTAAAGACACAAGATACACATTTCGCTTCCCAGAATCGCATGAAACAAAATCAGCTAGAATAAAATATATTGGCAACGACGATATAAATCCACATTCGTAACTAATAAAATGTATTATTTACTGACACGCCTTGCTTATATGAACCAGCCGCTTAATAGAATAAACCTGCTCTGGTCTTGCGTGGTTCAACTAAGCGTAGTGATTGCTTTGTATTCCGATATTCTTTTACGGGAAAAAAATTATAATGGTTAATGTTATGAATTCAAAACACGTCTAGCAATTACAATTTTTTGGGACATTTATGTAATTAAAGGATCCATGTTTTTGCCACGATGTTAATAGTGTAGCTTATTATGCGGCATCAAGTGACTTCGATCAAACGAGCCGCTGTATCGATTTAATTGGCGGATTGTATACCGCTTTGTCCGTTGAAAAATCACCGCAACTGAGTGACAGGTTCAAATCACTTAACCTCATTATGTTGTTAGAAAACGTCTTGCTAATCGCTAACTATTGTAATGCTGACGCATGCAAATTAATATAGGATTTCATTAATATAATAGGAAGACGATACCATTATGATCGCGGGATAAACATATGCTGACTTTTAGGCAGATAAATGGTATGTCCTGCATATAGATGGTTGGGCCCTGCTATTTATACTTAATACTAAGTTGTCTCCTTGTATATATATATATATATATATATATATATATATATATATATATATATATATATTTTGATTTCAATGTGACAGATTGAAGGAATAATAATTAAGTATTCGAGTTTTACAGGTAAATTAAAACTTGTTGTTAGTTAAGTTAATGCAATTTTTAGTAGAATTAATAAAGTGGAAGTTTGTCAATGTGTGTTGCGTGTGAATGTGTTCGGATTCAGATATAACATGGAGTATGGCCTTGCCTCGGCTCGTCGGATTTATGTTCACGTTGGCTTAGCAACTAGTTTGTTTTTACTTGATCACTTATACAAGACCGTGGGGATTTATATATATATATATATATATATGAAAGCGGATTCTTGTTGATAATGTTGTTATATATTTGTGTTGCGAATTGTTTAGTGTACCGCTCATTTGGTAACGCATATGATTCATTTCTGTTCACCGTGAACTGCATTTTATTTTATTATATATATATGTATATATATATATATATATATATATATATATATCATCTGACGTTATTAACTGCATAATAGTAACATATTACTTCTTAGCAGTACATACATAAAGATTATGCATTAAATATAATAATTGCGATTGCATCTCTAAGCGGTTTTGAATCTGGGAGAAGATAAAATATATCGATTAGTAGGAAAGTGTGGGTAAACTTTAATTCAATTTTAGATTGAACGTTCTGAATAAAGGGTATTACGAACCTAAATGCTGTAAATGTCGATATCTAAATGTTATTCGTAGAGACATTATACTACAGTCAAATGTGGGATATTTATCACGCAAATTATGCCATCGAGACTGGTGAACATAGTGTCAGTGTCGGCATGGTACACGTGAAGGATATGAGCATACACAAAAGCACATGTTACGCATTTCCCGCGTAGGAGGAAGCAACAAGTCGTACTTACGAGGAGGTTGAGTGAATGTGGGGTTCGACAGCCACGGTGAAAACGTAATCTCCGCCGCTTGCCATTTGTTTGCCTCGGCTCGCGCCTGAAGATACGGATGAGCAAATAGCTCCGTCGTGGGAGGGGCTGTCGTTGTGGGGTCGACCGCTTTCCCCAGCAGACCGTCTACCGTGAATGGGGAATGTTTATGGTGTGACGGGGACACCGTAGTGCTGTCCGTCGACCGGTCGGTCGGCGCCGGCGAACCGGCGGAAGGAGTCCGCGACGACGGCCGGGGTCTCGACGTCTCCGAGTCCTTCGTGTGAGAATTGTCACCAATCAACGAGTCAACACTGAACGTCGAGAACGGCTTCCTCGTCGGGAGGACCGACTTCAACGCCGGGCTCACGGACGGGCTCAGCTTCCGGATGCCGTTAGGGACGCTCATCCCTGTATCGGGGTCCGAGCTTGTTCGGTTCGTGTCTCCCCCGCACCCCGGTTTGCTGAACGCCGAAGTGCGCCCCGTCTGTTGCAGTACTCCGGCTGCCATGGACGCGTGTGGAAGCACGTCAACGACACTCGACATAGATCTATCTGCCAACAACGAAAACACCCCAGTGCTCGACCTCCGTGTGAGTGGGTTGTCACATTCACCCCTATACGCACACCCGCTCTCGCCGGCAGCCACTCAAAGATTGTCGACCTCAGCCGAAGATATCACCCTTTCGCCTCCCGCCTCTGACGTCAGCGCGTACTCGTCGGGAATTGGCCGCCGCGTAATTGGCTCTAATGCCTAATAAATGTGTTGTTTATGTCACAAAGCACTTAGCGGCTGAGGTGTTTCATGCCAAGTGACAGCTCGGCGCGTAATTGACCTGGCCTGCGCTACGATTGGATACGCCGCTAGACGCAGTCTGGTGATTGACAGCGGCAGGGCGCGGGGTGTGTTAGGTGCCGCTCCAGTCGTCGTATCCCCGGCCGCGTTCAACCGGCGCTCGCGGCCGATCGGAGTGGATGACTTTGTAAAGAACTGCGCCTGAAAGGTCTAATAAAATCGCATTGAGCCGCCACAATGCCGGCTGTTTGCCCGTGGTTGACTCCCGCGCGCGCGGCTGAAAGCTGCCCGCGTCAGGGCGTCGCTAATTGTGCGTCTAAACAATCTGTCACGATTTGTCAGGCCGAAGAATAGACAGACAAGTTATGTTCGCGCTAGGCGCCAACGTCGGACGCTTCAAAGGAGACCAGCTATAGCGCCGAGCCGAAAGATTGCCCCTCGCGAGACGCTGGGGTAATGACCACTGCGTAGAATGCGGGCTGGCGCAGATAGATACGTTACTGGCCGGCGGCAGAATGACACACACTCTACACACCGACAAAAGACTCGTATTTACACGAGCGCCCCACCACACAGCCAGTTAATGACTAATCAAAACGATATCGGAAACAGCGTCGGACGGTTCACGCTGCCTGATTGACTGATGGTCGCGCGCTAAACAAGCGCCTATTAATCTACGCTCACCCAGTAAACGATCTCAATGTGTCAACATCGAAGCCGTCTGGCGGCAATAAAAGAAACGCTGGAATCCGGACTTCGACATTATTTTCGCTATTTTACTTTATAACTAATATACAATACGGGTCGTGGCAACAGCAACGTCCACGTTTCTGTTCGGATGTGAATCTGTTCCAATCGACATTCCTGGTTATTGATAATCGGCCCATTTGCATCGTGCTAACGGCTGACTTCAATGAGACCGGTCGTTGCCAATTTACTGCCAACTCGAGCCGTCGTCAAGTCGACACACAACCATATTACGTCACCAATATTTCCATATCCGATTATAAACTGTTGAATTATTCGGCGTCTGGTCGGTTTATTGTAAAACTCATGTTATTCAATATTTACTCTGATATATTGATCGCTAAGATTGTCATTTAACGAACCACACATTTTACACAATTACAACAATGATCTTTATCTGAATATATATCTTTCCAATTGGAATATTTGTGAACAGCTGTTGACATTGTGTAATACCAGTGTCAATGTCCGGGATTCACTGGGTCACGTGATGTGCAAATCACTAACATCCGTAAACTGCATTCTTATCTGCATGCAATGCAAATCAAACGTCCGGTAAGGAACCTTTCCACAACACCAGAGAGCCGTCAAACTATGTTGAAAACTTGTGTTAAATAACACACATTCAATTTAACCACAATATCTAAAAATTAATAGTCGTCTGTAAACAGTTTATATTATACAATGCTAGTTTTGTAAAACAATCACACTGTGTACTTTATTTTATTACATTACATTTCTCGTGTATACGTCACACGCACACACGATATTGGTTCATTAGTTCACATATAACGATCAAAAGGTGACTGTGTACTTTTCTTTTCCAGCTCCAAAGACAAAAATACTTTGTTACTAAAATCATTATGACACAATTTGCCTATAAGCGTGTACACTGAGTATACTACCATATTTACTCATTCCATTAATAGAAAAAATTCTACGCGATAAAAACTATGTTTTACTTGTTCAATATAGAAAACTATGTTGACAATAAATGCAATCAATCTAGTGCCGACTTTGTGAGCGGAGACGTCACGGTGTTTGTGAGAAGAGTAAACAGACACGAGCTAATCAGATGTCTCCATGACTGAACTGGGGCACGTAAATAGTATACAAAATGTGTTCGTGGGAAACGAAGGTAACTTCGCTTGAGAGACGAAGGAGAGTTCTGAAACTTGCATGGTTATGTCGCTACGTATTTGTATGAGACCCGAGTCGTATTATTTATACATTTTTTGCGCTTTTTGTGGAGCGCAATAGTGCAGCGGTAAGAGCTTCGGACTCTCGAATGAGAATACCCGGGTTCGAATCCTGTGCGGCGGTGTCGTACCTTGGGCAAGTTCGTTTACTCTACGTTGCTTCAGTTCACTCAGCTGTATGAATGAGCACCTGGCATTAGACATTGGTGGATATGTGTGTACGAATAGCATTCGCACATTAATTGCAATGTGGTTTAATCTTTCCCAGAGAAGTCGATATGGTGCTCGATTGAACAGGTCTGCCAGGAAGTAAAGCGCTTTGAGCAGTCATAACGTCTAGATACTGCTCTATATAAGAACTTACCTTTAGTTTTTACCTTTATGATAAAGCTTTACGATTGAACGCCCTTACACCCGTTGCAACTAAATGTATTACGTTTGAGTAGTCAAAACGACATGTACGCGTGAAGTTTTCCGAATGCGCGTGTGTGCGTGTGTGCGTGTGTGCGTGTGTGCGTGTGTGCGTGTGTGCGTGTGTGCGTGTGTGCGTGTGTGCGTGTGTGCGTGTGTGCGTGTGTGCGTGCGTGCGTGCGTGCGTGCGCGCGTGTGCGCGTGTGTGCGCGCGCGTGCGTCCGTGCGTCCTTGTGTCCGTGTGCGTGTTTGCGTACGTGCGATTGCTTGTCCGTGTGCGTGCGTGTGTCCGTGCTTGCGTCTGTGCGTCTGTGCGTGCGTGTGTGTGTGTGTGCGCGTGCGTGGATGTGCATCTCTGAGGGTGTGCGCGCGTGTGCGTATACGTGTGCGTGCGTGTGTGCGAGTGTGCGTGCGTGCGTGCGTGTGTTCGTGCGTGTACACGAGGTTGAAGTGTGCAGCGGACGAAATCTCAGAAGTTTTACAACAGTTACGTCGCATTTAGTGTACGCTATCGATAACGATATAATGTCACGACTGTTGTAACTACATTTTTAATTGCATAATAACAATTAATTTCCAAATCCAATTTCACGCATGTCAAAAATGGAATCGCACAAATTAACATGTCGACATATCGAAATTGCTTTGTTTGTACTTGGCAACCTTTAAAAGTAATGCATGAACAACATTCATTACATCGATTCGCAGTGCACGGTATACCTATATATAGTTTTACTCTTATATTTCGAATATGGGCAAAACCACATATACCACGGTACAGTTGCAAAATACGAATTATAACGTTGTGTTATTGTCACAAAATATATATAAAATAATCATACCTGTCAACATATGACACGTGACGGGTTTTCTCTCAAAACAATTTGCATTTGTTTAATACAATAAATAATCAGTAAACTCATTATAATTATTTATAGGCATATCTATGTTATTGTTTCAATAGTACAATAAAACTACAAACGTTTTAGACATCATTTGTTTCCATATTTCTAGACTAAAGATTTGTAAAACGTGATCAACGCAAAAGAAACACTTACAGCAACACTAACAACAACAACAACAACAACAACAGCAGCAGCAGCAACAACAACAATAATACTATTTGCTCTTGTTAGACACCGAACGAAGAGAACACCTCAATGTAACTAAATAAAGAATTGGATCACACATTCTCTACAATGTATTATCCGGCACACCTATTGCAAAGGAACCTTCTTTAATAGTTTCTCATCCATTATCGACTGTTGGGAATAGTGTCGTGTTGCCTGTCGGTCTCAATTAATGTTGTTATTCAGGATTCATTATGTGAGACGGATAGAACCGACACACTATCAATCATGTTGTTGTTATGATGACAATGAGCAAGTCTTCAAACACAAAAATGGCAAGCTCATTGAGATGCTTTGCTTTGTATATTCAAAACGTTGCAGATCCACATAGACGCCGATATATGGATAGGATAGTTTATGGATATATGGATAGTTTGTACGGCCCTGACCCCGTACAAACACACGATTAGCGTGGATAACAATTACTTGAAAAGTTGTAGAATTCGTAGAAAAGCTCTAAAGTCAGTTTTTCATAAACAATGCAATTTTTTTACAAACTGTTACATTTTATGAGCATTCCATGACATATATAATTGTGTTACTAAACATACATATGCACACTAAACAAACACGCACGCATGTTCCCGTTCGCGCACACGCGCAAGCGCACTCAATCTCGTAGGCACGTATGAATACGCGCGAGAGAGAGAGAGAGAGAGAGAGAGAGAGAGAGAGAGAGAGAGAGAGAGAGAGAGAGAGAGAGAGAGAGAGAGAGAGAGAGAGAGAGAGAGAGAGAGAGAGAGAGAGAGAGAGAGAGAGAGAGAGAGAGAGAGAGAGAGAGAGAGAGAGAGAGAGAGAGAGAGAGAGAGAGAGAGAGAGAGAGAGAGAGAGAGAGAGAGAGAGAGAGAGAGAGAGAGAGAGAGAGAGAGAGAGAGAGAGAGAGAGAGAGAGAGAGAGAGAGAGAGAGAGAGAGAGAGAGAGAGAGAGAGAGAGAGAGAGAGAGAGAGAGAGAGAGAGAGAGAGAGAGAGAGAGAGAGAGAGAGACATGCATGAATACATGCATCACGACACACAATGTAAACTTCGTTCGTTGCTGTTATGCAAGAATTATAGCAGTCACACACGCACACGTTTGCATATACCATTGTCTTGGCATGCTTAGCTTAGCAACTGTGTGTACGCGCGCACATATACGCACAACTACAAAAACACACGCACGTACGAACGCACGCACCACCACGCAGTACAACGGCAATGTCAATAATCAACAACATATATATATATATATATATATATATATATATATATATATATATATATATATAATCATGCAGTTCACATTCAATCCAATGGTAGAAACACTTTTTATTTGATATTTCAGAGAATGTCTATGTCGAGAAGACAAATACTTCGAATCCTTTCCCTGCCGTTTCGAGTATAAAACATGTAATTTGTGTGGTATACATAACTTTATTATATATACTTCCAAACACATAGTGAGAAGATGTGGAACAATAAGTGAACTGTTTCTTACAGTTATATGATTCTTTGTCCGTGTGCTAAATGACGAATATATTATAAGGTGTAAGATGTCCAGATCAACCGTCATCATGCATGAGTGTATTCCCATTCCATTGTCTTATTGCATGTCACCGACTATTGAGAAGATTCCGGTATGGATCGTCAGAAAAACGCCATATTTTATTTCCCGCTGGTGAGTCACACGCCATAGTGTCCGCTTTAATATCGCACGTAGATAGACGCCGACTGCAATATAATGGCGGTGTTGTCGCCTGGCCCAGACAATATCGCTTTACACGTTTGGCGTAACATATATTTTAAATTTTAGTACGTTGATAAGGGATATTTGCTGGCGTGGGATAGTCTGCGAAGGGTGGGCCACCTTTCAAGTGGGTGAACAGGCGTCATCTTGTGTCCATTTGCAACGCCCAATCTCTCGATCTATTACTCACTGTGGGAAACTGACGAACTTGTTGGAAAGTGACAAACCGCCAAGTCACATCGAGCCAAGTCTGAAATTAATAACCTCCAAGTCCACATCGTAATAGGATTCTCTGTTCAACTAACAAGTTTGGACGGTCGGATAATTTCTTTCATTCAACGTTGCTTCAGTTCACATAGTTGCACAAATGAGTGAATAGTGACTGCACCGTGGTTGAATGCTTCCGGGAAATGTCGAGATTGTGTTCAAATCAACATGGCTGCCATTTGGTGAAGTGTGTAATACATTGAACAGTCGTGACTTGTCAGTGTTGCAATTATAAACTAAATACATATATTATATATTACGATTATTATTAGGTCAAGAAATATGGGATCATGTACTAGCTACATATTTCGGATGATATTTTCCGAAATGTAGGTCTCTGCTCTGTTTAATCACTACCAGACAACAAACTGAAATGGACTACAGTCACCCTAAAGTCAAACCTCAATTCAAAGATGTCCAAGTCAAAGTCAAGTAGCGAGCCATATGTTTGATTTCCAACTTGCACACGCACGCACACGGACACGCACGCACGCACGCACGCACGCGCACGCACACACACACAATACGTTAGCACCAGACGTTGCAGTTATTTTGAGAGCAGACGACAATCCCGAAGGTCAGTGCTAGCCAACATCTATTCGAAACGAATGCCGCGTCTCGACTGGCGCGACTCACTGCCGAAAACATTGTCTGTAAATGTTTGTCACCGATACGCCTTTGGTCAGCGTCACAATTTAACGCCGATTAAGCTTCGCTTTTGATCGCACGTATAAGCCAATAACCTCGATAACCAGCTGGTATCCGTTTGCAGAGAGCCCTCCAATTTGTATGTTAATCTGTGCGGAGCGATACGGAGTGAATTCGCTATAAGCGTCTCTCCGGGGTTTCGGATATATATTTAGACGGACGTACGGTTGCGATTCGCAGCATCGATATCACAATAAGCATATACTGTCCTTTTGAAGTTGGTGTTTGTTTTGAAGGAATGAGCATCATTCAGACTTACTTGACACTGAATGAAATAAAGATTGGATTACCTTTAATGTTTCAGGTTCGATTAATCTAAGAAAAAAACATCGTTTACCAACGATTCTGAAACGACTAGCCACTTTATATAGGCACAAATTCAAGAGTGTAATATATTATTAAAATAATCACACAACAGCCCTAATAATAATTATCAAGTACTATCACGATTGCTGTATGTTCTGAGAAAATATGTGTGCACCAAACACATGTGCAGGGAAAGTATTAGCCTAGAACAATTCCTACACTCTGGTAGTCAATGGGCAATGTTTGTTTTTCCTGAATAAAGTTTGTTATTGTTGGCTATTTGTCACTATAATTATTACACAGCATGTATATAATGATACTGACAACATGAGATCATCAAAGATGTCCGTCAAAATAAACTAGTTATCTGCAACAAGACAAGACAAAACATGATTGAAATCTCCTTTTATATATCATGAAACATTCATGTACGCGTCCATCGCAGATTTGAAAACGTGTACATAAAACAATATGGCGGTCACCATACACGTGCTGCAATGGTTGCCGACGATGCCGACTCTATATGTGACATGCCACAGCAGAAGTCGCAAACATTCTGAAATGAAATTGTGTACGTTTATTTTATTCCACAGATCATAAGCTTTAATACGACACCTCACTTGTTGAAATGTCTTCTGTAGTTGTTTATTTATTGGTAAAATTGAAGCAGACTTGAACACATTTTAAGAAACGAGGTCATTTTGAGTCATATTGTGTGTTATTATTTAATGTGTGAGTTCGTAATTGCCTGTATTTTATCATTGAAAGGTGATATGACAAGGTGTGCATTTCTGCTAAAATCACAACATTGATGGGACATGATCTGGATAGCTATTTGTGGCTCGTGTGCAGGTTAGGCCTTCGCGATTTAATACCAGGTTCACTGTGGCGGGTCACATATCTGCAGTGTGTCCCTCTCCGGTTCGCCCCCGTTTCTACGTTGCGTCGAAACACCCAACACCACAAGCCGAAAAGCAATTACACGCCACGCGGCAGTGTCGACACGGCGGTCGTGTTGACGAGAGGGGCGAGACGGCGGCGGGCGAACCCATCACGTCTAGCGCTGATCCGTGGCC
>OZ023206.1:67372806-67375607 GCA_963995525.1 Escarpia spicata | reverse complement strand
GTGGCCGAGCGAACCCGGCGTCGTAGTCCCGACTAATTTGCCGGTTCAGGGGCATCGCTCAGGCGCAAGACAGTTTGATGCGAGCTAGTCGACGTGGCGACCAACTTTATTACTTTAATACTTTCCAACTGTCGGCGTCGTGAGAAACAGTGGTAGTCGATACCGCTAGCGTGACGCGACAGCGAATATCACGTTCTACGCCGGTTTGTGATGACGACTTGCAGTGTGTTTTCAGGTAGCCTGTGGGGTGACCGGATATAACTGGAAAGTAACTAGAAAGTAGATTTTATTTTGCAGAAGTTGTTACTGTTAATTGTGAAGAAACTTGCAGTAGTATTAAATAAGAGGCCATTGAAAACTAGTGATTAACATGTTTTTGTAAAAAATATAACTATTCAATTTGATAGCAACTATAACTGTACTTCGTGTGACTGGCTCAAGCGACTGATTTTTTTGTAAATATTTAATTTTGAATGTGTTATTTATTGTAAGTATTTTATACAACGTACATGACACAAAATAGCATTATAGCATTGTCGTTCAGCAGTGCTACTTGTGCTAACAGTGGTAACATATACACTGACTTGGGTCGATTTGAAGTGACTTGTAGATCATATATATATATATATATATATAACGTAATTATTTGACATCTTTTGGATTGTTGCATACAAAACATGAATGTTGTGTTGCAAAGATAAATACGATCCATTACAATTAAAATAATGCAGTAAGAGCAAATAATATCACACGAAGTTTGAACTGAGACACGTGCGCAGTGGTGGTCGGAATGGCCTTTTGTCACTACCAGAACAAAGATACCAAGTATTAGTAAATGACTACATTGAAGTACTGAAATATAGAAGGCCAATAAAGTTAGTTTAGCGTGGTTGTTGAACTCGGTCAAACACAAGCTATACGGGTATAACAAATGGCATCTTTCTTCTTACTGTTAGGCAGCAACAACAATATATTATTGTAAAACACCGTTCTCTGAAACCTGATTTTGTGTTTAGAAATTAATGTGTGAGTTGTCGATCAACGCTATGTTTGAATTATAAAAAAGGAAAAAACAGATTTAACTAATATTTTCTATAGCACTCGACCATACTATAAAGAGGTCACATTGGTAGGTGAAATGAGGACAACGCGAGATGAATTACTACAGAATCGGGACGAAAATGGGCGGATTTACGGGCATTCTTTGCGCGAAATCTTCGCCTGACGTCGTTGCCAAGTCAGCCGGGTCGTCCGTCTCGCGATAGTGCGTCGTTAAGTTGGCAAACTGGGATGTACTTAGTCATTACGCAAATAATAGCTGGCATAATTTGACATCGCTGCCACAATCTGCCACGCATTAATCCCGCCTTGCCCACGTGGCCGAACACGACGCGGAAATTGACAAGGTTTGTAAGTTTCGCTCTGTTTTCCCGGCCGCTTTTGTTTGGCGTTGCAGCCGGTTTTACGCTGCGTGAAAGCGAGCGCCACGCCCCATCGCGATCGACTCCGACCTAAAATATGCGTTGGTGACGGACGGCCGTTGACGAATTATCGGCTAATCCTACTTGTGGTATGAATTAAACAGCGTTCAGCGCGTACCAAACTTGGACAGACGCTGAATTAATTAGCGACCATTTTGCGAGATATTGCGTGATAAAGTAAGCGCAGCATAGAAAGATATTATAATGAAGCTGCACAACGATTACGTTTGCGCAATCGACTCGTTAATGTAAATAGCTCTGTTGAACTATAATCGCGCAACAGGATATACGGACTAAGATGCATCCATCATCATTAATCCAGCACATTAAACATTATACCACTCAACGCGTGCTACCGAGGTATTGTTACGTTAACCGTGCTTAATGTTTTGAAAATTTGCTATAAAATATAACTTTTCAAATTAAATGCAACCTACATTATGTGTTTTCGTCTTAAATGTATTTATTGGACAATTCCGTAGGTTGTCTTTCTTATTTATGTTTTATGAACCGTCTTTAATGTCAGTAATTCGCCGCATGCACAGAGTTAACGTCTAATGTTGGTCGATGACCGAGTTGGTCTCGTTGAATTCTGATATGGTGACGACACGTGTTTCTCATTTTCACAGTTCTCGTATGTAAGTCGTCTACGTCTGACACCGACACAACGTATCATAAAAACTCGACGACCATACAATTCATTGGCATCACCTGTCTGTTTGCCGCTATCACAACTCGAGGGCAAGCACTTGATAGTCGCACTTAAGTTGTGACACTTCGCCGGGGAGTAAAAACTCGAAAACAACGGCGCTATGCAAACAATGATGCCAAACTAACACAGCAATTGCGTTAACACAAACAACGCGGGCCATTGATTGCAGAAGCACGCTGCGAATTTGCAACCCGAAGGCACGCTCGAGTTAGATCACTCCCGAGGCACAACTGTCTCTCCGGCGACAACCGATTAGCATTTCAACGAGTCTTAAATACGTTCAGGTCGAGGTAATTAATCTGAAATTGCCCACTAAATTGCCCGTTGATGCGGCGAATTGGCGAACACAAAGTGTCGTGCGAGGGGCGCGGACAAAGACGGGGGATCCTGGGGCGGGTAAGGCGGCAGCGACGCGGAAGACGGAGACGACAGGAGGCCGAGGAGCCGTCTCCGTCGACGGCGTGGGTCGCCCCGGAGTCAGTCGCTCCCGTCGCGCGCCTGTCGTCATTTCTATAACAACCGGTCGACGAACGACACGCACGCGACCGTCTCGGCTCGCCGACAAGGCAACGCACGTGCACGGCATGCATGTTGACCTAGCTGCACTA
>OZ023206.1:66611822-66682606 GCA_963995525.1 Escarpia spicata | reverse complement strand
ATAACATACGCAGCTGTACCAACTGGTCGCCGACACCACGGTGCAGATCCATGGTCTCGCGAGACTGCATGATGGTTACTACTACATGATAAAGTACCAGTGTAAACATTCACCAAATAAATGTAGTATTTTGCTGCTGAGACGACACTATTCCTGGTCACTTTGAGACATTTTGATCATATTTATGTGTGCAGATATTGAATCTCTAGCTAAACAATACCCCACCCTGCAAAGTTGCGAGTGTATTTTTGTTCGCAAAGTATATGTTAAAACACAACCGTAAAGAATTCAGCAAATCATACGTTATTTTTTGCTGATATGGCAAATATAGATATTGCATCTGGACCAAGTTATATCGAACCATTGTACACCGTTTTGATGTTGCAAACTTTGATTTCCTGGCTAAAACAATCTCCCACATTGCTAAGTCGAAAGTGCCCCATTTGGTTCCCATAATACATATCAAAACATCATTGTAAAGTGTAGCCAAATAAAGTTACATTCTTCTGCTATGCCACATCTAGACATTAACTCATGATCATTTCGAGTCATTTTGCTCCTCTTTGTGTGTGTGTGTGCGTGTGTGTGTGTGTGTGTGTGCGTGCGTGTGTGTGTGTTGGTTTCTTTTTTTGGCAAAACCATGCCATACCCATTAAAGTCGTGAGTGTCTTTGCTGTCCTCAAAATACACATTAAGACATCACTGTAAAGCCTTAGCAAAGTAAAATTGGTATTTTATTAAGGTGCCACCAGTAGATGCTATTCCTGGTTATTTGGAGCTATTTGCACTTCTTCATACGTGCAGTTGTTGATTTCCTGGCAAAACATACCTCCACCCTATAAATAATTCACGAATGCCGTTATTGTCACAAAAACACATTCAGATATAATTGCATGTGTAATCTTATTTTATCTAAATTGATACGCTGCTATTGTGATATATATATATATATATATATATATATATATATATATATTGTATACCTTTCTTTGGGTGAAAGATTTTAATTTCTATTTTACCATAAGTCGCGAGTACCTGTTTTGCCAAATACTCAGTAAGGTACACTTAACTTTTTTTTAACATTAAATTAGTTTCCGTTATAGTGTTATACACAAACAGTATTTATGGTTATTTAGAGTTATTCTTATGTTTCCGTGGGTTGCATGTGTTGATTGTGTGAAGTAGAGAACTTATTACACGTTTGACAAAATAATAGGGCGGATGAGATTCTTGGCTAGATATAAAAATATATGTACTTAATGAGAGTGCTCCATAACTTCAGATAATAAAAAAATATCGCAAACTGTTGCCACAGTGGCAACAAAACAACGTTATGGTTACACTGATTCCTTGATGTGTTTGTTTGACACAATAGGCACTCGTGATCATATAGGGAGGTGTAGTGTTTTGGCCATAAAATCAACCCATGTGCATACATAAAGATGCCAAATGTCTCACGATGACCAGGAATACTGCGTCCGTACGCCACAATGATTGCGCGCTTCAAGCAATCACGTTCGTTTTCTAGTATGAGGATTTTATGCGACATGTACATAAGGTTGTAAACAATGCAACAAAGATGACAACACTAACATACAGAACATGTTTTATTTTAAGGGGCTTAATATAGATTATCGTTGGGCATTGGCCACAACATTTTGAACAAATGTCCTAGGTATGTGTTTTGCTTTCTATTCCATATATATTCAATGGACTAGCATATGCGTATGGACAGCCAATACAAATAAAAATCTACAAAAGGGACGTGTTTTTCTTGAGAAAAAAATCAAGGTTCCCCAGGGTTGATTTTGGGTGGTTGTTTTCATATTCTACTAAGATATCTATGGAACGTTTTAAACGCAATTTTTTTTAAAGTTTAGTCTTTGCTATAAGACAATTAATATTATACCTGATGTAATGTGGCAAGTCACCCACGATGCGAGCAGACGACATTTACCAGTCGCCGCTAGAGGGCGACGTAAGGGGAAACGTGGTAAAAACTAGTTTGGAGTTGGTAGAATAGAAGGGTACTAAATATCGATAGTTTTCAACCCATAATTGTTGCTACCTGGTGATGCGGAACAACCAGGTATCGTGCGCGTCTGTGTGTGCATGTTACTGCGATGTCTAAAGAACCCAACGCGCCATTACAGTTATTGGAGGTGCGACGATCGACGAACCACGGCACAGCCACAGGCTCGGAGCAGCTGCGGCGTAGAGCCCGGGGTAATAAGGTAAACGGCATTCCATTATGTGAATTTATTGTACATGGCTTTAACAGTTGCAACTGTTATTACCAATAAACAACTCGCTGACTATTACTACTGCATGATAGGTATGCGTCGGAACGAGTTGAATATTGGTGGCTGGGCCTTAACTTAGCACTTCGTCTCCGCCGCGTTCCGACATGTATCCATTACGTACTTTAACCTTGGTTACTTAAGCGCCGTCAGGTGGCAGCACGTTTACGCTTGAGCAACCATAGCCAAAACATAAGAACATACCATTTACAGTACATGTCATCATGATTTGATGAGAACAGTGACACAATATTAGAATGTTTCAAACTTGGTCACTTTCGGCACTGGGCGGCACCATAAGTATCCAGCGGCCAGTGGTTTGAGTCGCGAAAAGTTAGGCACCGCAGCCGGCCACAGTAGTTCAATAGATGAAGCAGCATAGCTCACAGAAAAAAGCCGAAGAATCATGTACATAAACACATCCTCGCGCGCCAGGGGTCGCTGCTGCTGATTACGTCAGTGCCAGCCAGCAGTACCCCTGGGTGATCGCTTTGCGAAACTTTGAATTTAAGCTCAGCCTATCAAATCGTTCACTAGATCAGTAGATCTACTCAGCCTCAGGTCAGGTGGTCATAATAAAACTAATTTCAACCAACCGTGGCTCATGTTACATACAATGTTTAGGAAGTAGAAGCAATTATTCGAATACACAATACCGCTAAGCTGCTCGTGCTTATGGGCGAATGGGTCATTACATATTGGGATTGCCAGAAGTCGTTTATCCGTCTTCAAATTGGGGCGGGTATTTGCGCTGTTCTCACGGGTGATACAGTTGCGACTGGCGAAGTCAATTACTAGTTTGACTCAGCTAACTTTCGCACTTCGCGTAGGGCATCAGCCAGGGCTAGTTTTGCATGGCAAACAGCCCTGGCTTGCGAGGATGCATAAACATAAAAATTGCAAATTTGCAAAGTGGATAAATCAAACCAAAAAATAAAAATGTTGTCTAACTCTAACATTTCCTTTGTTTTCAGATAGCTAAAATGGTGTAGTTCATAAGTCTAAACTATTGTGAACACCACTTCAACAACTTTTGTGTGGCGTCTGCCGGAAACTCATACTTGTTTTAACACCCGCTACCTTTGGTAACAAAGTACACTGGTTTGTTGTGAAAATACATAAAATGAAAGTTTCTAATGCTGTCTGAATGCAAACGATATTATTACTTTTGGAAAAACCGTACAACCGAACTGGCTTATTCTTGCTTCCATGACTAATATTCAGTGCCAAATGATAGCATGTTTTATGCATGACACATACTCACACTTTACACAAACTGTACTAAACGTCACTCGCTATATCTTTTTAGTGGATATGCAAAAAGCACTATTGCTTACCATATATCTTGCTTGGTGTATATATATGCAAGACAGACATACAATGTCAATATCATTGGTCAATATTTGTGAAAACAACTGTTACATTTTAGAATGTTCCATTTGGATGTCGTAACAAACATGAATACATCATAGTTTCAACAGTACCAAAATCTTTATAAAGCATGTTTTCACCTTCCATTTGCTATTATATCACCAAAATATCGACAACCGTGTGATTTGGCGGAATTTTCTTGTATGTTTATTTAACATCAGCACTGGGCTTCGATGTCAACAACAAATAATTTAATTATATTATATTTCTCCATAGTCTGCATTCACATGATAGTGTGAAATGTTGGAGACAGAAGTCTTCCGTGCTCTGAATGGCAATATATTGTGTCTTTCTTGATAGGTACACTCAGATTGCCATTTTTGTGTGGCGAGCGCCAACAAATCTGAGTTCTTTCAAAACCTGTTGGTGATGTTTATTACAACATTCGTCACCCTTAGGGACAACGTACGTTGTTTTTCTTTCTCCGAGTATGATAATACTTAAAGGAAGTTTGGAATGTGTTTGAATGTTTCCACTACTATTACCTTTGGTAAAACAACACATGTAAGGGAAGTGGTTGTTCTTGCTTTCACGATAAATACTCAACTCCTGATGATAGCATATTTTGTGCACTATACATTTTACTCAAACTAGACCAAAAATCATTCTCTATATATATATATACGTTTAACAGGTAAGGGAAAATAACTGTTGTTTACCAAACATGTTGCCTGATGCATACACAAGACAGACTTACAATGTCAATTTCATTGTTGAATGATTGTGGAAACAATGGAAAATGATGTCAGTTTATTATTTGGATATTGTAATAAACATGAATATCTTGTTGTTTCAACAGTATTAACAACATACTATATAATGTTTTTTGCCTCCCATTTGGTTATATATCATCAAAATATCTTCAAACATGTACTCTGGGTACTTTCTGGTGGGTTTGCTTAGTACTAATACTGCATCTTGAAGCATGTTAGAGACAACACCAACTTCTTCACGATTTCTGTGAAGTCGCCATATGCAGGCCACTAACTATCTTAACCCTACAGGTGACCAATAGTAAACTTCCACGGTGTACACTATTTGGAGCTATTTGTAGGGATGCTTTTAAAAAATCACAACTTTGCTAATACTAATCACAGAAATATGATTGAGCTATCATTTTGTTGGCAAAAAGACCTTTAATTATTATGCAGCAATGATAGTTACATAACATCAAATAATCATGAAGATATAACTGTTTAAAATTTATCCAAAATAAATGCAAACAAATATTTTGTTCCACCCTACTACTAGCTAATTTCTGAGTGGTTGTATGCGTTAATGTCCAGTTAGAGAAATGTAGCCATGTACATCAGCTAATGAGTATAGAAAAAATTAATCAAATATACTCAGAAGTTTTTTTAGGTAGACCCATATAAAATTTAGACTATTCTTCATGAACGTCAGATGACAGAGCGAGGGTCAAGAAGAAACCCAAGTTTGCCCAGTGACAAAATTATTATTGAGCGGTTGTATGTTCATGCATGCAGTGTGACAAATGTAGCTATACATTTCAGCTGCGTGATAATGAAAACTAGACTCAAATATATTCAGAACTTTTCATTTTATTGTATTTTTCGTAGAATGTTCAAATACAACCGATACGGCAATAGGCTTCATACTCGTAGGCCTACTGCTGCACGCCGCGGCGCACCTGTCCGATAACATGATGTATCTATTATCAATTTCCTTACACATCAATAAAATAAGTAATACCTACAGTTCTTAATTACACATATGTCATCAGGTTATAGGACATGTATTTAAACTCTGAATGCATCGTATCCTTCGTTGGCGGACCGAGTAGGCCAGCCGAATCGGTCCAAGTCCGGGTGCGAGACATCGATGTCCGGCGACGTTACTCACCAGCAACTTGCATAATATCCTCTTCAAAACCGCCCCCAAAGTCTTTGTAACTGTCTGAACTTATTATCAACACACTGTCCAAAATAACATAGTGTATTGGCTGTGTAGAAGCCTAATATTTTTCACAGAATGTAATTTATAATCCTGTTCTAGCAAACTGACCTAACCGAGAATATATGACAAAAAAACAGGTATAGTAGGGGCTGGAGGGTGGGATTTTTTTTTAAACCGTAATGGCGTAGAAAATATTACCTTTGCAAGTAGAGCAGGAATGAAAGAGAGGCTGACTGTTGTGATTGGCTGAGTTTGTCACATGGTTAGGTCAGTGTATTGTACATTTTGAATATAGGCGGCAACATTACCCACATTTATATACCATTTGAGCTTTGTTCAAGTGGTGGTGTGACTACATCTAACTAGTGTCTCATGCAAATAATTGTATACTAACAATTGTACAATTGTATCTGTTATCATCATAACATTATACACTTAAAACTGCTAAAGTGCAGAAATTGATGACAAATTTGTGACATATATTGTATGCATACAGTAGGCAGATACAGGGGGCACGTCCCCCCAAGACCTTTGGAATTTTGCTGTGCTATGCCTGCTCTAAAGTGGTATGCTCCTAGAATTTTTGAATGTGCCCCCGTTTAGTCGAGTCTCTAGGGGGGTTGTAATTGGAGGTTTTTGGTGAGCTTCAAAAATTGTGCACCCCATGATGTCATCATCTGATAACAGACTCGGCCTCAGCACACCCAATATTCATTTAGTTTAGCTGCCAGTGGAAGTTTTTTGGCAAGCCTCATTTGAGGTTTAGGGCCCCCCTACACTACCATTTCTGGACCCGCCCCTGGTGTGCATATTAGGAACAATTTGTAGCAGCGTCACTGATGACACAAGTTTACACATACACAACTTGTTTCGTTTAATTTGTCATTAACGGGTACTGCCAGGGCCCAGAGAAAAAACTGGTGTGCATGTGTATACGTCATATCATGTGTCAAATTGTTATAATAGGCTAGTAACATACCGGAGTACCTCTAGCTTTTTTAGGTTAAGAATTTTAGGTGTCTTTGTGTGTGGCGATGCATGACCAGTGACTCAAAGAAGCTGTAGTCATCGAGGGAAGTACTTTGTTACAGCCGAGTCATGAAAGATATTGTCATCTGACAAACCTGATACATTTGTACTCTTTCATTAGGTTACTTTTTCTTGAGGAGATACATTGTCATTCTGTGAAATCTCAGAGGATAGTGGAGTTGTCATCACTTGTCTTGAACACAAACACTAGGGTGCTTTCAGGCTGTGTGACATATGACCTTAATTAACAGGGCAAATAGACCATATCCACCCTTTGTTTGGCCCATTCTATGCACTCATACCTTTTTGGGACAGTCCAGCTGTTTTGCAGTTGGCAGCATTATCCAAGTTACTGACTTGTTATAATGCTCTGCAACTCTGTATTTTATACTGTCATAAAATTGAGTGTCGTAAAATATGTAATTTAATAAGTTTACCAAAAAGTTGTTTAATTGTCCATGTAGTTCAGCATAGTGGTGCTCAATGTCAGAGAGGCATTGCCATTTGTGGTACCAAATACAGAAATAGCCTAGACAGAGTTGATATCTTCAAAGATGCTGGTTTTTCTTTTCAGTCAGTTTATATTTTTTAAAGTTAAATGGTCAGATCTATTCCCCTAAAATTTTTCAAACTTTGTGATTTAGTGTACACATTTCTCTTTTATGTAGCATATGGAGTTATAATCTTACAAAATACTGCTAAGCTTTAGATGAGAGTCGAGTGTGTGCTCAAAGCAGGTGAATCACCCAATCGCCATGTACCGGTATGCTTGTCCACTCAACTCAACAAAACTTGAGTCACATGTAGGTCTGACCAATACAACATTTTTTGGCTGGATTTTGAAATTTATAGATGCACCTAACAGTGTTGCATAATGTGAGCCAATCTATGACACAACGCTGCACGCAGTCAGGCAATGCATGCTGGTCAATAATAATAACACGTCAGTTTATAAAGTGCCATGAATCTAGGCTGTAGGGCAATAAGTTGCATCGATTTGGTGAGTCAGTTGACTTAATCGCACAACTATGGTACGGAAACAATTGTTGCTACACATACAAAAGCACAAAAATACACTTGCAGGCAATTATATTATCTAGGCATGACTGCCCCATATGTCATATATAGATACAGTCTGTTGTCAGCCAGACATAACAGGCACTATATCTATACCCCCACTTAGCTGCGTCACCCCCATGTTGTCCAGGGTTTCCACCCTCTTTACATGTACCAATAGTACTATAGTATTCTGGCGCACACACTTGGTTTATTTATCACTGACACGCACCAGACGTCTACATTACAGTTAACACTCAAGGACACATAAAGAGTGAGTTTATTACTTGCAGACAACTTTTTCTGTTGTGGTGTTATTTTTAAAGTGTTAACAGCACGTTTTGTGTGCTCATATTACAAGTAAACAATGTAACATTAAGTAATATACTCAGTTTGGATTAATTATATATGTAAATTAGTAATATGTTTTATAAATTAGCAGTTACTGCCAAGTAATGATGATTTATTTTTTGTTGGAGAAAAAACATAAATGATGTCAGTGCAGGATACTACAAAAGACACACTGTAAAATATACCTTTATAATAATAATAAAGTAACTTTTTTGCGTCTAAATCCTCAGAAACCATGCTCAGAGGTGTGATCACTACAATAAGGTTATAATTTTTTTTAACTGAGCTGAAAATCTTCTTAGTGGTGTTCCTTATTTGCGATAATAATAAATAAAAATGGTACTTCCTATGCCATTAGCTTGAGTTAGTCCACATGATAGGTCACCAGTTTGATACTGATATGTCATTACCAGTGTCATTCTAGCTACTGTTGCCTGTGTTTTAGAAATAGTGCACCTTGTGTAGGCCTGTTGTACCCATGATGAGTCATAACTGTAGTCTTCAAGACTGACAGACAGGTCTCTCGCTAAGTCAACTAGTGCTGTCTGCCTTCCACTCAGGGGTTTAGCTAGAGACCTGTCTGCCAGTCTTCAAAACTTGCCAAAATGGGTAATTACAACTGACAAAAAAGATGGAATTTAGAGAGGGCCATGCAGCTGGCCACTAGATTAACTAATAGTTAATGACCATCAATGGTATAACTGGTAGTGAAATAGATCAAATGGATCAGTATTAATTAAATAACCAGGTTGGGGCAAAATTAAGTGGTATCAGGTGTGGTTATATTTTTCTGAAAAATGGGGTATGAGAATTTCTAAAAAAATTCTCAGCATTTGTGTCAATGGAGGTTAAGTATGCTTTGAAATTTTCAAGAGGATTGTTAGAGAAACTTTTTAGAAAAAGAAGGAACGTTATAATGGCCGGCTATGTAAAATCTAATGTGGTCTTACCACTAATTAGATATATGGCCCATTTTATCACAAAAACCGCCAAAATGTAGTTTGAGCGAGAGGTGATGGTTTTTGGCTGCATTAAGAAGATGATGCAGACCAGAATACCATGCAGCTATTACATACTGTTAGTATTACATCTAAAATATGTTTTAAAAGTCAGTAGTAAGCCAGTTATTAGGTAATATGTATGGAAAATAAAGTGATAATTTAGTTGGTGTGATGGTTATAAACTACATTCCAAGCATGTTCTATGATACTGGGTACCCCGAAAGCTTGAATTTTTATAAAATCTGCATCATGCGCGACAGTATTGACATATTTCTAGTACGATGAATTTTGCCTCCGTTATTATAATTTCACTTATATTTTTGGTAAGCGACATCTATAAATGTGTGTTTCTTAACCCCAATATTAACGTGAATGTTTCTTCATCAAGAACAATTGAGAATCTACTTAAATATACCCTGAATGTGACTGAGAATATCATAATGAGGTGTGACTCTCCAAATATGCAGCGACCACAATGATCCGAATTAGTTCATTTTCAGCCATACAAATTAAAACTGGTCACCTAACAGAAGTGCCATATGTTGACATTTTCTACATGGACTGGCATGCAATCATTATCGATGGACATATACTTTTTAAGTGTAATTTAACCAAATTATACTGAAGTTTGCACAAGACGAGACATCTTAAGCTAATCATAGGCTTACGTCAACTTTTCTAATAAGAAGCTGCTTTTTTCACTGGTATTTTGTATTTCTATTCGTATATTCAATATTGGAAATGTTTTTAGTACCCTTGCAAGAATTTGGTGATGTTTGAATAAAACATGATTAGGACAATGAACGCATTGATGGACTTACAGCGATATTAGATGCCACAACTGTCTGCAGCCATTACCACCTGTCTTTGATGTCCCTGTCAAACGTTTGTTCCTTTCTGAAATTAACTATTTTGCCAGCAGTATCTCTTGTTTCCAATAAAGTGTGTACATCAGCGAAATTAATAGTGTCCAACTAATTGATGTATGGTGTTGTTTGAACACTATATCAAACAAAGATCTGTGCCTGTGTAAAATTTGGGTTATTGTGGGGGGGTAGGATGACAATTGGTGACACAAGATATACATTCTACTGTGCATGCCATTTTTGTTTCATCATGCATTACCTCAATTTATGCCTACCATTTTAGCGTGTTATCTACAATATAATTGTATTTACCATCAAAAGACGCCTCTGTGCCTTTCAGTATTGTGAATATTGTTGAAATGCCTGGCTTGTGCTCTCTTGACAACTACTGGTGTCATACGCAAGTGACACACAGTTCATGATTACATGTCAGCGATAGAAATAAGCCAGAATATTTACTTGTCCACCGGACAAGTAGGTTTTGAAATCTACTTGTCCGCCAAAATTTTAACTTGTCCGATTGGTTGTGAAGGGGAATCGAAGCTTCGGAAAAAAACATAAAAAGTCTGTCTTATTTTTATGACAACACAATGTTCCTGCTGTTTTGTTGCACGTACATCTGAGTGACTTGTGTCGTGGTCAAAGACACAATTTGATTTAATCTTAACATTTTGAAATTGCAAAATTATTTTTGCAACTATTTTCCGGTCCATTATCATTCATCACGAATATTAAAAGTAGACACGTTACGTGATGTATATCAATATTTTAGTGATGCTGATATGAACGCTTTTATTAATAACAAATAATTATTACGATGATAGGAATGAGGAAATTGTTTTCCTTGCTATTTGTTTTTATAATGTTACAAAAACTGTTTAATATGACACATATATATATATATATAAAACATAACACTGCTGTAAAATTTTGGCATCAGTTTGTCATTGAAGATGCCACTCATCCAGGAACACGACCAATGCGAAGCCGGGAAATGTCACAAAAATCATAATAAATTATCTATGAACTTCAATATAAAAAAAGTTATGTATTTTACAAACAAAGATAATATTCAATTGATCATCACCAAACAAACGCATATTTTTTCCTAAATGTTATATTACAATTTCAATGATGATAAAACGGTTTTAATGGTGTCTGAATTACATTTACCAGGCGGAAAATAATTTATAGATTTAGTTACGTTGTAACGTTGCTGCTGCGCGCAGACCGCCGTAGTTGGCAGAAGCCGACATGTCAACGGCGGTTGGCGCCCCGTCCCCGGCCGCGCATCTTGCATAATTTGGTTTCGAAAACTCGCAATTTATGGTTAAAATAGATGTTACATAGATATAACAACACTTCTGAAATGTCATTAATATTCCGTTGATTAACCTGCACCATAGATTTACCGGAGAGCCAGTTACAAGTTTTGAAAATTGTCACCGATCTGGATCGGCTAATGTTCGATGACTTGGAAGACTGCCGAGTCCGCGTGGGTTAGGTGTAATAATGGTTAAAACTATATACTTATTAAAATAACAGGTAGCGATACAAAATCTAATATTTCCAAAGTTCATCAAATATGATCCGAGAGTGAAAGCAATGTGTACGTCGGCCAAACTGAACGATTTACGATTGTGTGAAATGCAGCCTCGATCAACGATGGCTGATGCGGAGTCTGTCCTACGCGTATGGCAGAGCTGGGTCGGTGCGCTCAGCGGATGACCCTGTTAACGCAGGCGCTAAACTCGGTCGAACACTGACTGAACACTGACAAGTGCAATTTCGAACGCTGCATCTTATCATACAGCATAGTTTGTGGCAAGGTTGGGGCAAGTACCCGACTAAAGTACTCGAGTAATAATAATATAATAATAATGTTTTTATTTCAGACAAAAGTCCATATGTACATACAATATAAGTAAATAAAAAAATAAAATAAAATACAAAGATATAGACACACATGAAATAAAAATAGATGGTTAATAAGATATATATAAACTTCGTTCAACTTTAAGTATACAATTGGGTAGTCCAATATTTAAACATAGGACTTCTAAAATGTATATCGGTATAAAAATAATTCAAAAAAGTGGATTTTCAGACTGTTGAAGATGACATAATAAGCTATACACTGTATATGGATGAATGCATACGTTCGTTAAAAGACAACAGTAATACCTTTCAAACTCTGTTTTTATTAATTTACACCAAAGACTTGAGGTGTACATAGTACCACAGTAAGAGAGAAATACCCTGGGGGTAGGTAAGTTTTAATGGTAGAGCTGCAAAGGCAAAATTTTCGTGCTAAGACGTTGGCCTGAGCATATAGGCTTCTTTTCTGTTATCATCGTCAGTAAGATTATTGTTTATTGTATGACCCAGATATTTGCATTTAATAGTGTGGGGTAACGGACGATTATTGAGAGTGACAGGATGAATATTTTTCATGTCCTGAGGTTTGTTGTCAATAACCATACAATATGATTTGTTGGCATTATATGTTATGTTAAACATTTTGCCATACTTGACACAACAATCTGTTCGTTTTCTCAACCCAGAAACATTAGGTGGTGAAAAAATACAGAGATCATCTGCATACATCAAATGAGTCATTATGGTGAAATTTGTTAAGATTTACACTTAAGTCATCCATGTACACATTAAAAAGGTGGGGAGAAAGGATTCCACTTTGTTTAACACCATTTGAGACAGTAACAAATGTAGAAAAGCTCTGACACCATCTGACAGTAAATTTCTGGGTACTGTACCCGTGATACAGAATGCGCACAATGTAAGCAGGACAGCCATGGTCAATTAGTTTAGCGAATAGCTTGCTATAGTTCACTTTGTTAATTAAAGGCCTTGGATGCATCCAACATAGTGACAAACATAGAAGAGCCATTCGCTATGTAGTGCTGAAAAAGTTCTTTTAATAGAAATATGAGCATCTCAGTTGAGTGATGCTTTTTAAATCCAAATTGTTGGCACACGTTTTAAAGAAAATTGTAGCCCTTGATAATGTTAAAGATTCAAATAATTTACGAGTTTAATGGGTATGAGTACTGTGATATGTTCAAGTAACGAATACTTCATCCCAGATAGTACTCGAGTAACGAGTACGAGTACTTTTTAAAGTACTTCTATGAGTACTTTTTAAAGTACTCAAGCACAAGTATTTAATATAATTTGTATGATACATGTAGTGTCAGGGCGTCATCCAAGCAGGTGATGTTTTTATACGGGTAAAAAATGTTTATTGATTTTTTAAATGAGGAAAAATGACCAACGTGCTATGTACAGCATCTTTGTACAAACGTGCACTGCAAAATTGATCATATTTACTTTCAAAGTTGCTGCACCGAAATGATGGTACTCACTACCTAAATGATGGTACTCACTACCTAAATGATGGTACTCACTACCTAAATGATGGTACTCACTACCTAAATGATGGTACTCACTACCTAAATGATGGTACTCACTACCTAAATGATGGTACTTACTACCTAAACGATGGTACTCACTACCTAAATGATGGTACTCACTACCTAAATGATGGTACTCACTACCTAAATGATGGTACTCACTACCTAAATGATGGTACTTACTACCTAAACGATGGTACTCACTACCTAAATGATGGTACTCACTACCTAAACGATGGTACTTACTACCTAAACGATGGTACTCACTACCTAAATGATGGTACTCACTACCTAAATGATGGTACTTACTACCTAAATGATGGTACTCACTACCTAAATGATGGTACTTACTACCTAAATGATGGTACTCACTACCTAAAGATGTGTGCAGCTGTAACAATGTTGGTGTTTTTAAAAGCAAACTGAAGACTCACTTTCGTAACCTGGTGTACAATTAACTTATTAACTTTACTAATTGAAATAGTTTAACATTGTGTATAATTATTTCAACTATATCTAATGTTTCTATTTAACTTATTAATTTTAATCATTTAAATAGTATTACTTATTTATTTATTTATTATTATTCATATTTAATTGTGTGTACTCTGTTGGATATTTGTACTCAATAGGGTTAATTCTTTTATAGAGGTAAGTAGATATTTTGTATAAAATATGACCCATGAAATATATTCATAGTTTCACAACCATGTCTTAGTAATGTAATCATTGAATTATCTACTGGCATTTCCAAAGCATTGTGACTGGAATACTCAGTACAGTTAATGCATGTTTCCTCTCAGTTTATTTACCTCAGACTTAACTATAACTAGCTATTTATTAATTCCTAGATGATGTTTACTGTCTAGACTGTAACGTGTTTACACTGCTGGCACTTACAGTTAGTTTTTCACTGAAATAATGATGTCACTAAACTCACTATAGCATACTGTATTCATCAAGTGCTAAGTTGCTGCTCTGCCAATGGATAGTAAAGTCAAAGTCAGACTAGTCTGGCCTTATCTCATTGTATATCACAATGTGCAATGCTTATTTACTGAAAAGGCCAATTAGGGGTACCTGCCTACTAATTCCTTTTGTGTGAGAGAGGAATCCTCCCCAATTGAATAGAACCACTATTTACTCAAGCCTAGGTTTCTTTAGATGCATGAAATGTTGACACCATTGTAGTACTGCAAGGTAATGAATTCCAGCATTTTACAACATAAATTGATCCACACTAGCTTAACGTTAGTTGACGTATTGATATTGAACTGTGTGATTATTTTATTATACGAGGAGAAAAGATTATTCAGTTACCCTGAAAATGATGAGTTTGACCAAATTTGAAGTGGTTCATGTAATATAAGTTTCACGCAATGTTTACGTTTCACTCTGATGTTGCTGTCAGAACCAGGAAGTAGCTCAAAGTTACTCAGTATTTATAATAAATGCATTCATATACTGACAGCAAACACCATATTAATCATGTGTGTACAGCGTTCGAAATAGCACTTGTCCATTTGTCCGGGACAAGTAAAATGACTCAACATGGTTATCCGGTGGACAAGTGAAAAATTACAGTAAATAGTGACGCGTGCAACATTGCAAACTTTTTATTTGAGGAAATTTAAACGTAAACGAAGTTCACTAGCAATCGCGCACGTTGCAATCTTGTTAGTGTGTCGGCGTCTTGTCGTTATACGCGTTAGCGTTCGACAGAGTTTAGTGCCTGCGTTAACAGGGTCATCCGCTGAGCGCACTGAGCTAGCTCTGTCACACGCGTAGGACAGACTCCGCATCAGCCATCGTTGATCGAGGCTGTATTTCATAAAATCGTAAATCGTTCAGTTTGGCCGACGTACAACTTGCTTCCACCCACAGATCATATTTGACGAACTTTGGAAATAGTAGACTTTGTATCGCTACCTGTTATTTGAATAATTATATAGTTTTAACCATTGTTACGCCTAACCCACGCGGACTCGGCAGTCTTCAAAGTCATCGAACGTTAGATGATCCAGTCCCAAATCGGTAAAAAAAATTCAAAACTTGTAACTGGCTCTCCGGTAAATCTAAGGTGATGGTTAATAAACAGAATATTAATTAAATTTCAGAAGTGTTGTGTCTATGTAACATTTATTCTAACCATAAATTGCGAGTTTTCTAAGCAACATCTTATGCAAGACGCAGCCGGGGTGCCAACCGCCGTTGACATGTCGGTTTCCACCAACTACGGTGGTCTGCGCGCGGTAGCGACGTTACTACGTAACTAAATCTATAAATTATATTCCGCCTGGTAGATGCGATTCGGGCACCGTTAAAACTGTTTATACATCATTGAAATGGTAATATAAAATTTAGTAAAAATATGCGTTTGTTTGCTGGTGATCAATTGAATATTATCTTCATTAGTAAAATACAGAACTTTGTTAATAACAATTATATTGAAGTTCATAGAGATTGAACAAAATAATATCAGATTATATAGTTTATTATGATTTTTGTGACATTTCCTAGCTTTGCATTGGTAGTGTTCCCCTAATGGTTGAGTGGCTTCAATGACAAACTCATGCCAAAATTTTACAGCAGTGATATATTTATATATATACCATATTAAACAAAAACAGTTTTTGCAACATTATAACAAATAGCAAGGAAAACAATTGTCTCATTCCTATCATCGTAATCATTATTTGTTATTAATAAAAGCATTCATATCAGCATCACTAAAATATTGGTATACATCATGTAACGTGTCCACTTTTATTATTCGTGATAAATATATATATATATATATATATATATAGTAATAATAATGGACCGAAAGAATAAAAAGTTGCAAATATAATTTTGCAATTTCAAAATTTGCAGATTAAATCAAATTGTGTCTTTGATCACAAGTCACTCAGATGTATATGCAACGAAACAGCAGGAACATTGTGCTTGTTGTCATAAAAATAAGACATACTGTTTTATGGTGTTTTCCGACCTTCGAATCCCCTTGACAACCACTCGGACAAGTAAAAAATTTAGCGGACAAGTAGATTTCAAAACTTACTTGTCCGGTGGACAAGTAAATATTCTGGCTTATTTCTATCGCTGGTGTACATTATAGGACATATTATAACCATGTTTTCTTGTATAGAGTTAGTTGACATTGCAGCATGGTGGCGAGTTCTTTGGCAAGATTAAGAAAACTTGCCAAAAATTCATGTAACTTCTGAAAGTGTTGACACGTGTGTGAAACCCCCTGAAATAGTAAGTGTTGTACATGTCTAAGTATGACCAGTGGCCGATAACTTCTAAGTTCTCGCCATCACACTACAAGCTATTGTCAAGATCTGATACGGAGGCCAGCATTGATGAGGCTGATATTGGTAACTTGTTTGGCGTAAACAATACCCACCAGTAATGCACCTGCATGTGTGGATGGCCGGCAGACCTTCCTGGTTGTGGGGCATACTTCCTTCTTGTGCATAGACCACATGATTCTACCCCTGTATACGCCACTCAGTGCAGCGGAGGTTTTGTAGTTCAGACAACACCATTCAAGGATAATCATCTTGTTAGTTGAGTGAACAAGGAAAAGGTGAGTTTTGTTGTGATTTAACAATATTTTCATACAAATCAATAGCTTTGGATCAGGTGGACAAAGGTGCAAATGGTGTTAACTGTATGGAAAGTGTTTTGTCTGTAGTGCTTTGGTGGTAAACTCATACCTTTTTGTGTTTGGGACAATCTCACGGTCTATTGCTTTAGTGCCAGAATCTACTGCCAGACCGATACTTCACGATATTGTTTTGCTGATTTAAATATTCATAAACCGGGTGAAGTTTAAGGTTTAAAAAACTCGCTTTGAGTCCAATTATACCAAAATGTCATGTAGAAAATGCACCAATATAAGGAAACATGCAGATTCCATAAACTTAAACAACTATCTGGCCATGGAGCAGTTCACTTTTCCATACACACTTCCCTCACAACTGCAGTACGAGTTTCATTGCGCCAAATCCACGGGTAGATTTATCATTTATCAAGGATTTAGCCAGAGACCTGTCTGCCTGTCTTCAAGACTAGCAGATGACATGCCAAGACTAATAAGTGCAACTGATAAGACATATGGAATTTAAAGTGGGCTATCTGACCACTAGATTAATTAATATAGTTCCAAGTCTAGGGGCCCACATTAATGACTATCGTTAGTGAAACAAATCAAATGGATCAGTATTAAAATAATGGCTCAAATGACACTGGTTTGACAACAAAAAACTAAACTGGCCAACCAATAATGGCTGTGATTGACGTGAATGGCTTCTATGTAGGCCGTTCATGCACTAAGAGATATACTTCTTTATCAGTTCAAGACTGGAAACAAATTATTTCTGGCTAAGGGCCTGCTGCTTGTGCAGTATTGAGGGTGCGTGTGTGTGTGTGTGTGTGTGTGTGTGTGTGTGTGTGTGTGTGTGTGTGTGTGTGTGTGTGTGTGTGTGTGTGTGTGTGTGTGTGTGTGTGTGTGTGTGTGTGTGTGAGTGAGTGAGTGAGTGAGTGAGTGAGTGAGTGAGTGAGTGAGTGAGTGAGTGAGTGAGTGAGTGAGTGAGTGAGTGAGTGAGTGAGTGAGTGAGTGAGTGAGTGAGTGAGTGAGTGAGTGAGTGAGTGAGTGAGTGAGTGAGTGAGTGTGTGTGTGTGTGTCAGTTTCTACTTTCGTATTTCGCAGCATCCTATGTGTCCGGGTATCAGTGCCAGTGGGAGTTTAGATACCAACGCTGTGAGTCATCAAGTTACACATTAGTGATTTACCCGCTGTGTGGGACTTGTTAGTTTTAGTTTGCTAGCCGGTGACATACACTGGATGAGGGAGCAGTGACATACACTGGATGAGGGAGCAGTGACATACACTGGATGAGGGAGCAGTAACATACACTGGATGAGGGAGCAGTGACATACACTGTAAAAGGGAGTGGTGACATACACTGTAAAAGGGAGCAGTGACATACACTGTAAAAGGGAGCAGTGACATACACTGGATGAGGGAGCAGTGACATACACTTGATAACGGAGCAGTGACATACACTGGATGAGGGAGCAGTGACATACACTGGATGAGGGAGCAGTGACATACACTGGATGAGGGAGCAGTGACATACACTGGATGAAGGAGCAGTGACATACACTGTAAAAGGGAGCAGTGACATACACTGTAAAAGGGAGCAGTGACATACACTGGATGAGGGAGCAGTGACATACACTGGATGAGGGAGCAGTGACATACACTGGATGAGGGAACAGTGACATACACTGGATGAGGGAGCAGTGACTTTCGGTGTCAATGGAAAGGTACAGGCAACATAGGGGTGAGTGTAATTGCTCAAGTTTCAAAATGGGGCACTTGTGTTGAAACCTTCCCTCGGTTTTCCTACTATAACTACAATGCAATGTGAATTTATTGTCCAATAATAATATATACATTGGATAGTTTTCTTCTGCTCCTTGAGACAATGCAATGCAGTGTTAGTAAACGTGGTTAATAAAGGTAATTCATCTAAGAAACAGGTTAATAGAAGTAATACAAACGTGAAAGTAGTCTAAACTCTGTGTGCAGTGGGTGGCCGGGGGGGGGGGGGGGGGGGTCATTGGCATGTGGAATTCTGATCATTGTTCTTGTTAGTTGAGTGAACAAGGGAAAGGTGAGTTTTGTTGTGATTTAACAATATTTTCATACAAATCAATAGCTTTGGAACATGTGGACAAAGGTGCAAATGGTGTTAACTGTATGGAAAGTGTTTTGTCTGTAGTGCTTTGGTGGTAAACTCATACCTTTTTGTGTTTGGGACAATCTCACGGTCTACCGGTTTAGTGCCAGAATCTACTGCCAGACCGATACTTCACGATATTATTTTGCTGATTAAAATATTCATAAACCGGGTGGTGAAGTTTAAGGTTTAAAAAACTCGCTTTGAGTCCAATTATACCCAAATGTCATGTAGAAAATGCACCAATATAAGGAAACATGCAGATTCCATAAACTTAAACAACTATCTGGCCATGGAGCAGTTCACTTTTCCATACACACTTCCCTCACAACTGCAGTACGAGTTTCATTGCGCCAAATCCACGGGTAGATTTATCATTTATCAAGGATTTAGCCAGAGACCTGTCTGCCTGTCTTCAAGACTAGCAGATGACATGCCAAGACTAGTAAGTGCAATTGATAAGACATATGGAATTTAAAGTGGGCTATCTGACCACTAGATTAATTAATATAGTTCCAAGTCTAGGGGCCCACATTAATGACTATCGTTAGTGAAACAAATCAAATGGATCAGTATTAAAATAATGGCTCAAATGACACTGGTTTGACAACAAAAAACTAAACTGGCCAACTAATAATGGCTGTGATTGACGTGAATGGCTTCTATGTAGGCCGTTCATGCACTAAGAGATATACTTCTTTATCAGTTCAAGACTGGAAACAAATTATTTCTGGCTGAGGGCCTGCTGCTTGTGCAGTATTGAGGGGTGCCTGTGTGTGTGTGTGTGTGTGTGTGTGTGTGTGTGTGTGTGTGTGTGTGTGTGTGTGTGTGTGTGTGTGTGTGTGTGTGTGTGTGTGTGTGTGTGTGTGTGTGTGTGTGTGTGTGTGTGTGTGTGTGTGTGTGTGTGTGTGTGTGTGTGTGTGTGTGTGTGTGTGTGTGTGTGTGTGTGTGTGTGTGTGTGTGTGTGTGTGTGTGTGTGTGTGTGTGTGTGTGTGTGTGTGTGTGTGTGTGTGTGTGTCAGTTTCTACTTTCGTATTTCACAGCATCCTATGTGTCCGGGTATCAGTGCCAGTGGCAGTTTAGATACCAACGCTGTGAGTCATCAAGTTACACATTAGTGATTTACCTGCTGTGTGGGACTTGTTAGTTTTTGTATGCTAGCCGGTGACACACACTGGATGAGGGAGCAGTGACACACACTGGATGAGGGAGCAGTGACATACACTGGATGAGGGAGCAGTAACATACACTGGATGAGGGAGCAGTGACATACACTATAAAAGGGAGCAGTGACATACACTGTAAAAGGGAGCAGTGACATACACTGTAAAAGGGAGCAGTGACATACACTGTAAAAGGGAGCAGTGACATACACTGTAAAAGGGAGCAGTGACATACACTGTAAAAGGGAGCAGTGACATACACTGTAAAAGGGAGCAGTGACATACACTGGATGAGGGAGCAGTGACATACACTGGATGAGGGAGCAGTGACATACACTGGATGAGGGAGCAGTGACATACACTGTAAAAGGGAGCAGTGACATACACTGTAAAAGGGAGCAGTGACATACACTGTAAAAGGGAGCAGTGACATACACTGGATGAGGGAGCAGTGACATACACTTGATGACGGAGCAGTGACATACACTGGATGAGGGAGCAGTGACATACACTGGATGAGGGAGCAGTGACATACACTGGATGAGGGAGCAGTGACATACACTGGATGAGGGAGCAGTGACATACACTGGATGAGGGAGCAGTGACATACACTGGATGAAGGAGCAGTGACATACACTGTAAAAGGGAGCAGTGACATACACTGGATGAGGGAGCAGTGACATACACTGGATGAGGGAGCAGTGACATACACTGGATGAGGGAACAGTGACATACACTGGATGAGGGAGCAGTGACTTTCGGTGTCAATGTAAAGGCACAGGCAACATTGGGGTGAGTGTAATTGCTCAAGTTTCAAAATGGGGCACTTGTGTAGAAACCTTCCCTCGGTTTTCCTACTATAACTACAATGCAATGTGAATTTATTGTCCAATAATAATATATACATTGGATAGTTTTCTTCTGCTCCCTGAGAGAATGCAATGCAGTGTTAGTAAACGTGGTTAATAAAGGTAATTCATCTAAGAAACAGGTTAATAGAAGTAATACAAACGTGAAAGTAGTCTAAACTCTGTGTGCAGTGGGTGGCCGGGGGGGGGGGGGGGGGGGGAGGGGTCATTGGCATGTGGAATTCTGATCATTGTTCATTCAAACAGCTGAGAGACAGGCTGCATGGGGATGCCTATGATCTTGGAAGCAATTTTGCAGATATGCTGAAGCATGTTTTTGTTTAAGACAGCACAGAAGAAACAGATTATACAATATATTTATGTCTTTGAAGTTTAATAAATATTGCGTCTTGGGGTACTTTTTGAGGACCAAATAGCGATCCAGTTTGCGCTAGTCTGCTATGCAAATGTGCATCAAAACACAATATTGTTGTAACGTTATATACCTGGAATGATGTGGAATGATGGTATTACCTCATTGATGAATAAAATTTAGGCGAAAATATAGTTATAATGACAAAATTGAGATGGGCTCGAATTCTACAAAAGTGCCCGAAATAACAGTAGGCTTTTTCAAATCGTGTTCACACTGCTAGAAATAAGTACTTAGATTAGTTATTATTGAGTGGATAATATATGGCTTGCACTAGAGATTTGGATATAAATATACTTGATTTGCAGTGGGTGAGTTGTGTATGGAGATTTGGGGGAGGCCTCATAGTTATATTACGTTCACTGTCAGAAAATGCTAATGTTAATGCACGGACACTTTTAGGGATAGTCTCATAAATTTGCTAATTAAAAAAAGTTATGTATTTAGCATTGACTCAACCCCCACCAATATATACAGTGGGCCTTCCGATTATTACAATCCAAATTTGCTATCAGTGGCAATTTGCATTAACTTGTTTTATTCGCTAGGTGGTGCCACTGTAGCAATATATTTTTCTGCATGATTTAACAAGATTGCCACCCAGAGAATTAACTCTAGGTGGCAGATAGACAAGGAAGCCCTTTGGCTTATCGAGAGTCCAACCTTTTTATCTATGTGTATCCCACCCTTCTGAGGTACATGTTGATTTTATTTTTAAACATATTCATGCTACTGACACCCACACAATCAGCAGATAATTTGTTCCAT
This sequence comes from Escarpia spicata, assembly GCA_963995525.1. Taxonomy (NCBI): domain Eukaryota; kingdom Metazoa; phylum Annelida; class Polychaeta; order Sabellida; family Siboglinidae; genus Escarpia; species Escarpia spicata. The sequence continues at coordinate 66,660,259 of OZ023206.1, read as the reverse complement.
TCATTTACAGTCCTTTATGAAAATGAGAACTTTCTTATATCTACACTGCTCCTTTGCTAATGTAACTTCATGTCCTCTAGTCCTTCTATCTTTCTTTACTGAGAAAAAAATATTTCTATCAATATTTTCATAACCATTCATTATTTTAAACACTTCTATCTGATCTCCTCTCAATCTCCTGGTCTCTAGCGTTGTTAAGCCGCATTTTTTAAGGCATATTTTTTAACTAAGATCCCTCAGTTTTGTTATCATTTTAGTTACTCTCCTCTGTACTCTTTCTAGCATATCTATGTCCTTCCTGCGATATGGCCTCCACGCTTAAATACAATATTCTAAATGAGGCCTAACTATTGTTTTGTAAAGTGGTATTATTAGCTCTTTTTCCTTATACGTTATGTTTCACATAATTAATCCAAGGATTTGATTTCCCTTTGAAGCTGCTATTCCGCACTGCTCTGAAATCTTCATATCAGCACTAATGGTTAACCCTAAGTCCTTTTCTTTTACAGTAGTACTTAGTACAGTACCCCCCATTGTATATTCTACCTCTTCGTTCCCATGTCCTATGTGGAGGCATTTACATTTCCCAAAATTGAACAACATTTGCCACTTTTGAGACCATTTGATCAACTTGTCAAGATCATCTTGTAAATGTTGTCTATCTCCATCACTTTTAATCCTTCTAAACACTTTTGTATCATCCGCAAATTTCAACACTGCTGGTTATTTCATCATCCAAATCGTTGATATATATTAAAAATAATATAGGTCCTAGTACTGATCCCTGTGGTACCCCACAGGTGACCACCCTGTGTAGTGCTTGGCACATTCTCGAACTTTGTCAGCATCTGTGCACTGTTTCACTAACATTCTTGTGAGCTTATAAGCCTGATTTTGTTATTTAAAATTGATTTCCTTCCCTAACAGTGATCTTGTATACTTTTTTAACACCAGGGTGCAGCACCAGAACACTTGCCAGTGTATCACAGAAATAGTGTCCTCTGTGACACAGCGGTGTGTTTTTTGCATTTAAAAAATGCTTAAAAGGAGGCAGTTTATTCCAAATTTTTTATTTATTAATTAATATTCTTAAAACTATTACCCAGGTAGTTTAGTAACTATGTTGAATGTATGCTGCCCGCCAAATTATGTTGAGTAACCCTGTAACAACGGTCACAATTTGAAGGCACGACCACGGGTGCATGTTCAAATAGTAAACAAAACATCCAGTTTCAAAACAAGCTTTGTTGGCAATACGGCCGAGTCGGGCTGAGTTAACTGCTACACCCTTTGATGTACAACTTTCCCATGTTGAACACAGCAGACTTCCTGTTACGAATTACTACGCCAGCTAATTCCGGGTAAACAAACAGACTGTCCCTTTACATTTCATGACTGATTCTGTTTAATGATGCATTTTCAGTTTGAGCTCAATATCTTAGTGAAATGGTACCCTGGCCACAGAGCAAGTTCATAACTGGGGATAGATAATTAATTCACTTCCGTTCAGGTAGACAAATAAAGGGCCAGTGGTTTTGAGATGGCACCCCTTTCTATAATTTTAGCACCCTGAATTTTTATGAGCAGTGAAAAGTGCATATTTTCAGGGTCCGGAGTGGCACATTTGCTGTGCACAGACATATATTTCTAGCTAGCTGTAATAGTTGCTAGTAGTTGGCTGCATAATAATGTGTCAGTGATGGAAGGATGCCTGTGTAAGAGTCTGGCTTGTTTGGGTGATAAACGACAGGCAGTATCTTTCATGATGAATTTATTGATAGAAAACAAAATTGTTGGATTTTACAAAAACGCTGCTGTTTGGTGACGAGGCAAACGTCAAAATGTAGAGTTTTTATGAAAACCAAATATTAACTTTCCGCGCATGGTGGCATATTAACTTTCCGCGCATGGTGGCATTGTCTGACTTTTAACATTGGCTTTCAGTGCAGGGAAACACTGATCTGTAGCCAACTTCCTGCCAATATTGCCACTGTGTTGTGTTATAAAACAAGAAAGCGTATCACACAGTTCCTGCAAAACTGTTTTGTTGCATATACCCTGGGGTTGTAAAGCTGCTTTTGACATCTAGTTTCACACAGTTTCCTCTCTGTGTCTGCTGTCAACCGGTTTGATATGACATAAGTTGACAAACGATTCATGTGCATTGACCCAAGGCATGAACAGGTTGGGTGCTTCAGAAATGAATGTCACTGTGCAAGGCCAGGTAGTTTTCTAAAATGTTTTGCTGGCAGAGCGGCGGGATAAAATCTGTTGGTATGTATCCTTAATGTTCTTGTTATGTTACTGACATTGTGCAGTGTCTCTTGAATGTACGGATTGTAGTACATTGTAGTACATTGTAGTTAGCATTCTTGCTGGGAGCTGGTTGTTACTGCATGAATATTGGTGACATATTTAAGAGGCACTGTGGTAGGTGTTTGTACTGTATCTGCCAACAGCTAAAACCTGTGGTAGTTGTTTGTACTGTATCTGCCAACAGCTAAAACCTGTGGTAGTTGTTTGTACTGTATCTGCCAACAGTTAAAACCTGTGGTAGGTGTTTGTACTGTATCTGCCAACAGCTAAAACCTGTGGTAGTTGTTTGTACTGTATCTGCCAACAGTTAAAACCTGTGGTAGTTGTTTGTACTGTATCTGCCAACAGTTAAAACCTGTGGTAGTTGTTTGTACTGTATCTGCCAACAGTTAAAACCTGTAGTAGTTGTTTGTACTGTAACTGCCAACAGTTAAAACCTGTGGTAGTTGTTTGTATTGTAACTGCCAACAGTTAAAACCTGTGGTAGTTGTTTGTACTGTATCTGCCAACAGTTAAAACCTGTAGTAGTTGTTTGTACTGTAACTGCCAACAGTTAAAACCTGTGGTAGTTGTTTGTACTGTATCTGCCAACAGTTAAAACCTGTGGTAGTTGTTTGTACTGTAACTGCCAACAGTTAAAACCTGTGGTAGTTGTTTGTTGTGGTAGTTGTTTGTACTGTAACTGCCAACAGTTAAAACCTGTGGTAGTTGTTTGTACTGTAACTGCCAACAGTTAAAACCTGTGGTAGTTGTTTGTACTGTAACTGCCAACAGTTAAAACCTGTAGTAGTTGTTTGTACTGTAACTGCCAACAGTTAAAACCTGTGGTAGTTGTTTGTACTGTATCTGCCAACAGTTAAAACCTGTGGTAGTTGTTTGTACTGTAACTGCCAACAGTTAAAACCTGTGGTAGTTGTTTGTACTGTAACTGCCAACAGTTAAAACCTGTGGTAGTTGTTTGTACTGTAACTGCCAACAGTTAAAACCTGTGGTAGTTGTTTGTACTGTAACTGCCAACAGTTAAAACCTGTGGTAGTTGTTTGTACTGTAACTGCCAACAGTTAAAACCTGTGGTAGGTGTTTGTACTGTAACTGCCAACAGTTAAAACCTGTGGTAGGTGTTTGTACTGTAACTGCCAACAGTTAAAACCTGTGGTAGTTGTTTGTACTGTATCTGCCAACAGTTAAAACCTGTGGTAGTTGTTGGTACTGTAACTGCCAACAGTTAAAACCTGTGGTAGTTGTTTGTACTGTAACTGCCAACAGTTAAAACCTGTGGTAGTTGTTTGTACTGTATCTGCCAACAGTTAAAACCTGTGGTAGTTGTTTGTACTGTAACTGCCAACAGTTAAAACCTGTGGTAGTTGTTTGTACTGTATCTGCCAACAGTTAAAACCTGTGGTAGTTGTTTGTACTGTAACTGCCAACAGTTAAAACCTGTGGTAGTTGTTTGTACTGTATCTGCCAACAGTTAAAACCTGTGGTAGTTGTTTGTACTGTAACTGCCAACAGTTAAAACCTGTGGTAGTTGTTTGTACTGTATCTGCCAACAGTTAAAACCTGTGGTAGTTGTTTGTACTGTATCTGCCAACAGTTAAAACCTGTAGTAGTTGTTTGTACTGTAACTGCCAACAGTTAAAACCTGTGGTAGTTTGTACTGTATCTGCCAACAGTTAAAACCTGTGGTAGTTGTTTGTACTGTATCTGCCAACAGTTAAAACCTGTGGTAGTTGTTTGTACTGTAACTGCCAACAGTTAAAACCTGTGGTAGTTGTTTGTACTGTATCTGCCAACAGTTAAAACCTGTGGTAGTTGTTTGTACTGTATCTGCCAACAGTTAAAACCTGTGGTAGTTGTTTGTACTGTAACTGCCAACAGTTAAAACCTGTGGTAGTTGTTTGTACTGTATCTGCCAACAGTTAAAACCTGTGGTAGTTGTTGGTACTGTAACTGCCAACAGTTAAAACCTGTGGTAGTTGTTTGTACTGTAACTGCCAACAGTTAAAACCTGTGGTAGTTGTTTGTACTGTATCTGCCAACAGTTAAAACCTGTGGTAGTTGTTTGTACTGTATCTGCCAACAGTTAAAACCTGTAGTAGTTGTTTGTACTGTAACTGCCAACAGTTAAAACCTGTGGTAGTTGTTTGTACTGTAACTGCCAACAGTTAAAACCTGTGGTAGTTGTTTGTACTGTATCTGCCAACAGTTAAAACCTGTGGTAGTTGTTTGTACTGTAACTGCCAACAGTTAAAACCTGTGGTAGTTGTTTGTACTGTAACTGCCAACAGTTAAAACCTGTGGTAGTTGTTTGTACTGTATCTGCCAACAGTTAAAACCTGTGGTAGTTGTTTGTACTGTATCTGCCAACAGTTAAAACCTGTGGTAGTTGTTTGTACTGTAACTGCCAACAGTTAAAACCTGTGGTAGTTGTTTGTACTGTATCTGCCAACAGTTAAAACCTGTGGTAGTTGTTTGTACTGTATCTGCCAACAGTTAAAACCTGTGGTTGTTGTTTGTACTGTAACTGCCAACAGTTAAAACCTGTGGTAGTTGTTTGTACTGTATCTGCCAACAGTTAAAACCTGTGGTAGTTGTTGGTACTGTAACTGCCAACAGTTAAAACCTGTGGTAGTTGTTTGTACTGTAACTGCCAACAGTTAAAACCTGTGGTAGTTGTTTGTACTGTAACTGCCAACAGTTAAAACCTGTGGTAGTTGTTTGTACTGTATCTGCCAACAGTTAAAACCTGTGGTAGTTGTTTGTACTGTATCTGCCAACAGTTAAAACCTGTGGTAGTTGTTTGTACTGTAACTGCCAACAGTTAAAACCTGTGGTAGTTGTTTGTACTGTTGACTCTGCAACCGATGGCGATTCACTTCGACTGTTACTACTACTAAATGCCAATTGCTTGGTTTCTGACGTTGTTGTTAGTGTTACTGTTACCACGAGTTCCTTAAGTTAAATCATCATGTTTTAGTAGTCTCTTGGATGATGGACAGTGACATGTTTCGTCAAATTTGATGTATTTCCCCCACTAGTTTGGGGGGAGCGTTTCTGGCATAGTAGACACTAAAGTGTTTCCGTATTTGTTAAAAAAACTGCCAAATTGACGATGTGCATTTTGACATTTTGTCGTTCATCTTGGTTGAGCGAGTACGGCAAACGGTGGCGCCATCAAACAGCAAAACATAGCGCCACCAAACGGAACCAGGGTAAACGAGTCTAGTATGTCGCGCTTGAATAATTATTTATATTATTATTTTTATATTAAACTAGATTCATGAATACTAATGCATGCAATAAACACTCTTTAAATTACTGGAATGTTGTGTGTTTTTGGGACGCTGTAGAGTGGGCAAGGTAAAGTGGTGAAGCAAACGGTAGTGCCACCCAACGTCGTAACGAGGCTTGAATAATCGAGGCTAAGCTGAGATCGCACTCAAATAATTATTTGTATACAGACTTTTTTGGAAACTGACTCCACAATAAAGCTTTATAAAACCACTGAGATGTTACATTTTATTGTTTTTTTTAAAAGAACCACGCCTAAGCGGCCTAATACATACAACGTAGTCAACCCTGTCAAGTTAGGAAGCGAAGCCCACAGCGGAGTAACCGTACTTTCCATACATCCGGCCGTAACTTCGTCTTCGAAAACGATGTTACGTCTTCGCATCGACGTCGAATGGACTCGATATCGAAGTATAGGTATCGACAAAGTATCGAAGGTATCAAAATATCGAAGGTATCGAAATATCGAAGGTATCGAAGGTATCGAAATATCGAAGGTATCGAAATATCGAAGGTGTCGAACTGTGGCCGTTCGATACCAAAATATCGAAGTATCGCGATACCACGAAGTGTCGGTATCAAACTTTCACAATTATCGCGATACTTCGATATATCGAATATCGAACCAGCACTACTCAGCAGCCATAAAATTTTCACTCGATCGTAGTTCCATCATAAGGGAAAACTAAGTACTATATCGGTCTTTCCGTACCAAATCAGCCAAACTCTAGACATCTTCTCGGGTGGCAATAACCAACTTATATGAAATTTTACCTAAATGTGCATAGATCTAAGTGATAACTGTATGCAACATTTCACTGCCAAATTCCAATTAATTATGAATTTATTGTTGATTGAATGAATGGCTTGTTTAAATATGTTCATACTTACAACTGCTATAAGTGGTTTCAAACAATTTTTATGCTAATAACTTGCTTAAATTGAAGCAATTAAGCTACAAATTGCTAAAGTGCCTAATTCATACACTTCTTCTTCTATGTGCCATGTCTGTCACAGGCATTGGCGATCATGGCCCTCCAAACCGCACGGTCGTGTGTAGTTTGTAGCAGTTCTGTTGTGCTCCTTCCACACCATGTTGACAGACTATCTATTATTTTTATTCTCTGGCGTCCTCTGGATCTTTTTCCTTCTATCTTTCCTGTTGTTACTATTTGTTCTAACTTTTTCTTTCTCATGACATGGCCTATAAACCGTGCTTGTTGTGTTCTAACTTTGTTGATGATCTTTGTTTTTGATTTGGCTGTCCTAAGGATGACTTCATTGCTTTGCTTTGCAGTCCGTGGCACTCGCAGCATTCTTCTTAAGAACCACATTTCAGTGGTTTTTTTGTAAACTTTTAGTTATTGTCCAGGATTCACATCCATATAGCAATATGGGCTCTATGTAGCATTGCAGTATGTTTTCTCACTTCAATTGAAATATTTGTATTTGTTAAAATGTTTTTCATGTGGTGAAAAGCTGTTTTGGCTTGAGCAACTCTTCTCTTTATCTCATTGTTGCATCGACCGTCGGATGTTATTAGTGATCCCAGATAGTTAAACGTTTGGACTTGCTTCAAAACAGTGCCATATGCTATCATGTTGCATGTTGTAGTGTAATTTTTCTTTGAGATGACCATGATTTCTGTTTTCTTTTTGTTCAGGGACAGACCTTTTTTCTCACTTTCCCTTATTACTGTATCTAGCATCTGTTGTAGATCTATTTTGTTCTCAGCAATCAGTACCGTGTCGTCTGCATATCGTAAATGATTCATGTTCTATCCCCCTACTTGAATGCTTGGCATATCTTCTAATGTGTGTAAGATACTCTCACAGTATAGAGAAAATAGATCTGGTGATAGGACACACCCTTGTCTTACACCACGTTTTATTTCTTGAAATTTACTGAAGTCATTTTCTATTCGTATTGCTGCTGTTTGTTCCCAGTAGGGATTTCTCACAACTCTCAGATCTTTCCCATCAATGTTCAAACTTTCCAGCATTGATATGATTTCTTCATGGCGAATTCATACACAGAGAATCTTATTCTAAGCTCATGTTTTGCCTTCCTATGATAGTTTCAGAGGTGGAGACACATAAAGTTGGAGTTTTGAGCATTAGGGAATAAAATGTTTCAGATTTTGGGGTACAACTACTATCTGATCATTCATCACAGACACCAAATGTTATCTGATTTGAAATATACTACCTGTAGTATACCTATAGCAGTTTCTACAAAAGATACCTTTAAAACATGAATTAAGTCTACAGTACTATTAAAGTGTGACTAGGGTCCATATATCAGAATAAAATATAAAATGTGAAAAAAACCTCATATCAGGAATGGTTTGACTATGTGGGCAGTTACCAAGCATAGGGAACTTTAATGTGATTAAAACACAGTATATAGCTGCATGCGCAGTATTTATGTACCAAGTTTTGACTTTCTCTTTCAATGTTAAATCATTCATCCTTCTACCCTCATGTCAGCTTTATTCCATGTCAGCTCACCTAACTTTCAGACATTTGCCCTTGTGACCCTTCCAGATTTCAATGAAAAAAGCCTATACTTATTAAGATACCTTTGGGTGTATAATGAAGGTTTTGCACCAGTTAATCACATTTTATATTTTTAACCATGTTTGATATATTTCCACAGAATACAGACTGAAATTAAGCCTGCAACTAGCAATAATGCTTTCAGAATCTGCCTTCAGAAATGATGCAGCTATAGCCACTGTCAGGCTATAGACATCTCAAAATGAGAAATAAATTGTATTCAGTCAGTTTCAGGAATTCAACAAGTGTCCTTAACAAGTGCCCTTCATCTTGGACACTCCATATTACACATGTCTGATGTATCTTTGTGTAGCGCCGTGGTGCAATGGCTAGAGCTTCGGACTCTCAACCGAGAGAACCCGGGTTCGAATCCTGTGCGGCGGTGTCGAACCTTGGGCAAGTTCGACCACTATATGTTGCTCCAGTTCACTCAGCTGTATGAATGAGTACCTGGCTATAGACAGTGGTGGATATTTGTGTACGAATAGTCTTCGCGCATTAATTGCAGCGTGGCTGGATGCTTCCCAGAGAAGTCGAGATGGTGTTCAGTTGAACAGGTCTGCCAGGGAGTAAAGTGTAAAGCGCTTTGAACAGTCCTGAGGACTGGATACTGCGCTGTATAAGAACTTACCTTTTTTTACCTTTATCTAATATCTATACCATCAAAAGGCCTCCATCAAACCTACATCTATCACACAGTTACATCATTTTATTCTAGGGGCCCAGAATGTCAACTTTGAGTAAAATACAAAAAATACATCTTAACGATAATGGACATTGACTATGTTGGCAACACTGAGCAGTGAATTAACACTTCCACCACTGCGACATACACATTAGCCCTGTACATGTTAAAAAATGTAGCTTTGGTTCTTGCTGCAAGGAGTTTTTCCGAGAAGCCCAACATAAAAACATTTAAACAGAAAGAAAACATACTGACCACCTGTGGAAAGTGTTGAAAGTTGATTTTTTATTCATAAAACATGATAACAATTTGTTGTGAATATTGCATATAATGCATTTTGAAGTTTTATTCCAATCAATAATGTTTTGAAGTTGATATGATGTTATGTTTGCTTTTTAAACTTGCAAATGTTAAGTGTACGTCCATAACATTCAGAGATGTTCGTCCATAACAGGAGAACTGTACGTCTGTAACCGCAGTCACATGACCCTGTGACCTACAAATGGACAGGAAATGAATTAATTTCGACTTTATTTGGAATGTTAACATCTATTGCACAAACTCATAATTTTGTTACATTTTTAGTCCTTTGGCATATCTATTTTATGCAGTTGTTTTATATAAGCAGGAAGTTTGTGAAATTAGTTATTCTTAGGCCACAGAAAAGTTATTCCCAGTTTCTCATCAATGCATGTATTTAAAAACAACATATTATTTTCTGTTATAATTATTCTTCTAAATGCAAGACATACTGCAATAAGTGAACAGTAAACATGTCAACATTTTACTTTCATCATAACCCTTTATGGTCTGTAACTATGATTCACCAAAAAACATTTGATTAATATTTACCTACAGGGTTGTTTGATTTCTGCCCAGAGAAAAAAGAAGATTACTGCCACTTAACTTGTGGATTAGTATTATAAAACTGCTCTGCTACTGCTTGGTGGACAGTTAATTAGTGGCTCAAGTTAAAATATATCAGGACGTTTTTCACACCTGCATGGTAGCTTAGGCTTAATAGTGTGCTGGCAGCCACTAAACCTATACAGCTTGTGTGAAAAGGATAGTTGGCAGAAGAACTAACTTCAAAGCACCATTGCATCCATTTAGCCAGGCAGCAGTCACACTGTCCCAGTGTCTGATGATACCTTTTGCTCTCAAATAATCTGTCCTCTTAGTTTGACACATAAACACATAATTTGGCATAACTTGATAAGTTTTTTGTAGCAGCACATTTGTGCTTCTAGTGTATCAGTGCAACATAACATACATACTGTGTGCCACATTTGAATGTCACGCATGTAATATTTCCACACAATCCATTTGCATATATAATGTAAAACTTCAACGGCCGTTTTCTTCATTTTCACTTTTTGAACCCTACCATGTTCAATGCTCCATAACTTCACCAATTTTTGTAGCAGTCATAATTTGTTAAACCGTGTAAAGCACCCTACCCAACCTTTACAAGAATGTAAGAAAACAATGTTAACATTTTTCCAACTTATCACTCATTTGGTCAGCCGGGGTCACATATCGACGTATTAGTCTAAAGGACTTCAGGGGCTCTTGGCCCTTTTTTTGTATTCATATTTCACAGAGTTTTTTTTTTATGTTTGAGGCAACCACCCAAAATTAATTTTCTCTGCATATGTCCATAACAGTGCTATTTTTATGACATTTCTCAAAGAAGAGTAAAGATGGAGTGCTGTCATTTGTCATGGTAATAGTACTAGGTGGGTTACACATTAGGCCTATTTTAAAATTCACCTATTTCTATTGTGCTTTATTGTGTATCTTGACAAAGTTTAAAAAATCTGTGAAATGTACGTCCATAACGATGGAACTGCACTAATATGTAACACTGTATCTGTTTTGGAGTTTTCTAACTGATGAGACTAAAATAAAGGTTCATTGTTATATAGCGGTTTACATTTTACTTCCTAGCAGACCTGTTCAATGAAACACCATCTCGACATCTCTGGGAAGCTTTCAGCCATGCTGCAATTACTGCACAAAGACTATTCATACAGAAATATCCACTACTGTCTATAGCCGGGTGCTTGTTTATACATCTGAGTGAACTGGAGCAACGTAGAGTGAACAAACTTGTCCAAGGTTTGAAATGGCAGCACAGGATTCGAACCTGTGTTCTATCATGATTGAGAGTGTGATGCTCTAGCCACTGTGCCACTGTGCTCCACTTAATATAGTCAGAATGGAACATTACTTCCTTGTGTCAAACTTTCATAGCAACAATATCCCTGTTGTTTGATGTGGTATTCAGTGGTTCATTGCGGACATTTATACACGGTAGAAGATAACAGCACACCATTCTGCCTTGTTGGACTTGGTCATTCAATCTTCATGCCCTGATTTGACCCAACTCCTTATCTCTCTCAGACTTTGTGATTTATTCGTTATCTGAAACTATAACACGATATATTTTGTCAACATTCTAATAAACAGCACACTTTTCTTTGTAGCACATTTTCGGAGCGCACCAACAACCTTGTGTCTTCTGAAATTTGGTTGAAACAAGAATCTCAAGAAAGGTAAGTTCATATGTTTATGCTACACAGCATTATGTCCAGAGGCTGTTTCAGCAGCATTCCTGATTTCATGGTTCATCCAACTACTCCCAATACGTCATTATATAACCTCCCACAAATGCTACAAAAATCCATAGTATTCAGAAAGCTCTTTATAACAGCAGCAAATTATATTTATTGTTGCTGCGACCAGTTGAGTAAAGTGCTGTGATGGTTACAAGGATGTGGGAAAAGTGTGCGCTATCTGTTCCCAAGCTCTCTGTACTTCTTGCATTCATTGCAAAATTTTGTAGCATCGGTTCAATTCTATATTGCATTGTGCACAAGTACAAAAATGGACAGATCCTATTGAAGAAGTACAAAATGCAAGTGTAGGATAATCTACCCACAAATAATAAAACGGTACACTATAAATTGGGTAATTAAGCTGTGAAAATTAAATATGAAATGAATTACTATTTTTAGAAATATATTTACAAAATACATAACATTCATGATAAACATCGTCATAAGCCAGGACTGTTTTCCATGCAAAACTAGTCCTGGCAGATCTCCTATGCGAAGTGCGGAAGTTAGCCGAGTCAAACTAGTAATTGACTTCACCAGTCGCGACTGCGTCACCCGTGAGAACAGCGCAAATACCCGCCCTAATTTGAAAATGGATAAACGACTTCTGGGAATCCCAATATAATGACCCGTTCGCTTTCTAAACATTGCATATAATACGAGCCACAGTTGGTTGAAATGAGTTTCATTATGACCAACTGACCTGCCGCCAACCACTCATATAGTAAGCGATTTCATAGGCTGAGCTTAAATTCAGAGTTTCGCAAAGCGATCAGCCAGGGGGTACTGCTGACTGGCACTAACGTAACCAGCAGCAGCGACCCCTGGCTTGTGAGGATGATGGTAAGTGCACAAAGGACATTGGAAACTTGAGTAAAGGAGCCTGTTTTATACTGACTTGGTTAGCACTACAGTTTGTAAAATACAATTTAAACTTAATCTATTTTCAGCTTTTGAAATTTAGAATGTTATTCTACTCCTCTTCCATATACATGCATAATTCCACTGTAGAATATAGTTGCATTGTTATGCTTATACACAATGTGGAGACTGTGTACAACATGGATGTGATACAAGTTGGCGACTGTGTACAACATGGATGTGATACAAGTTGGCGACTGTGTACAACATGGATGTGATACAAGTTGGCGACTGTGTACAACATGGATGTGATACAAGTTGGCGACTGTGTACAACATGGATGTGATACAAGTTGGCGACTGTGTACAACATGGATGTGATACAAGTTGGCGACTGTGTACAACATGGATGTGATACAAGTTGGCGACTGTGTACAACATGGATGTGATACAAGTTGGCGACTGTGTACAACATGGATGTGATACAAGTTGGCGACTGTGTACAACATGGATGTGATACAAGTTGGCGACTGTGTACAACATGGATGTGATACAAGTTGGCGACTGTGTACAACATGGATGTGATACAAGTTGGCGACTGTGTACAACATGGATGTGATACAAGTTGGCGACTGTGTACAACATGGATGTGATACAAGTTGGCGACTGTGTACAACATGGATGTGATACAAGTTGGCGACTGTGTACAACATGGATGTGATTCAAGTTGGCGACTGTGTACAACATGGATGTGATACAAGTTGGCGACTGTGTACAACATGGATGTGATACAAGTTGGCGGCTGTGTACAACATGGATGTGATACAAGTTGACGACTGTGTACAACATGGATGTGATACAAGTTGGCGACTGTGTACAACATGGATGTGATACAAGTTGGCGACTGTGTACAACATGGATGTGATACAAGTTGGCGACTGTGTACAACATGGATGTGATACAAGTTGACGACTGTGTACAACATGGATGTGATACAAGTTGGCGACTGTGTACAACATGGATGTGATACAAGTTGGCGACTGTGTACAACATGGATGTGATACAAGTTGGCGACTGTGTACAACATGGATGTGATACAAGTTGGCGACTGTGTACAACATGGATGTGATACAAGTTGGCGACTGTGTACAACATGGATGTGATACAAGTTGGCGACTGTGTACAACATGGATGTGATACAAGTTGGCGACTGTGTACAACATGGATGTGATACAAGTTGGCGACTGTGTACAACATGGATGTGATACAAGTTGGCGACTGTGTACAACATGGATGTGATACAAGTTGGCGACTGTGTACAACATGGATGTGATACAAGTTGGCGACTGTGTACAACATGGATGTGATACAAGTTGGCGACTGTGTACAACATGGATGTGATACAAGTTGGCGACTGTGTACAACATGGATGTGATACAAGTTGGCGACTGTGTACAACATGGATGTGATACAAGTTGGCGACTGTGTACAGCATGGATGTGATACAAGTTGGCGACTGTGTACAACATGGATGTGATACAAGTTGGCGACTGTGTACAACATGGATACAGGTTAAAATTGTTAAATCAGGTTTTCTGGAGAGAAAAAAACAGTGCTATACTATAGTGCTGCATAAACTAAATAAATGTGCCTAAACATCCTGAGTGGCTGACCTCCCCTTGAAGGTGTCTAGGGCAAACAAAATTAGTGTACAGTGGTTAGCATATCCGCCTGGCATGCCAGCGCACAAAACCTGGACAAGCCAGGCATATTTAATAAATTTGATGTAAAAATCTCGCTCTTAACAATGGGGACTGTGTCCCTCGTCACTTGGAGATCACGTTAATGTCGGACCCGTCTCAATTTGGAACGTAATAGAACCACTGAGGACGACAAACACCCTGACAGTGACCACCTTCAGTGACAGCATGAAAAAGGTCGGCTTGGACGATAATGTTCTGAAAAAGGCTGACTAATTGAAAGAACCTCATAAGACCATAACATTGTAACCTCAATATAGACATACATTGGTCAGCTAATAGAACATTTCCAAGTGCTGGAAACAGCTAGAACGATTTCACATAATAAACAGTATTAGCTAATACAACCAAAAGATTAATGCATTGGCCATTCTAAAGTCTGGGTCCTGTATTACATTTATATAGTGTGTGTTCTATCACCACCGAGGAGCACCTGTATACAGCGACGTGTTGGCTTCTACTTGTGAATGTTGCCTGTGGTTTGGACAGCTGCCGTTATACCATGTACACTGACAGTGCACTGCATTTTACTGTTCTTCAGAACAGTTCTGTGAAAAGATAGATTGCTGATATACACCAACTACATGTATCTAGGGACTGCGCTGGGAAATTCTTTTTTATTTCCGCACTGTCTCACTGCCAACTAGATCTTGTAATTAAAGGTTCGCAAAATTCAAGTTACCTACTGACAGACCTTGCTCATTTGTTTGTCTGTTTACTTGAGACTTCTGTACTGATCAGAGCATGGAGTTATGTGGTAAGTGTTGGTGTATGTTATTACCTTGAATTTGAACAAGTATTGTTGATAACTAGCCAAAGGTTTTGTGCAAAACGTTTTGTGATATCAGAAGCAGGCAAGTGAAACATGTTGTGTATATGGAAGATATTGTTCGTGGCTCCAAGGTAAAATTTTAATAGAAAGAATTCAACTTTCATTGGAGCTGTATTTGAAACTTGCAACGTTTCAATCCATCATCATTGGTTGGCCGGAGCTGCAGCATAATAATAATAAGATAACTTCTTTTGCTCCTAAATCTTCGGAAACCAAACTCAGAGGCGCATCAATACAAAATGGTTCGTCAATCTCGGAACGTCATCAATAGATGGATCGATATGCCAGGGACAAAGGTGGATATGCAACGTTAAATGAGTTTTTAAATGAGCCTTTTCTACATATATATACAGTGTGTCTATAATATATATATATATATATATATCTATGAATCAGTTGTTACTTAGAGATGGAAGATATATATGCTCAAATGGACATTTAGACACTTCCTTAACATTCTTATGTAACTCGAGGACTGATGTCATGTAGGCTCTAAATGTCGTGTGGCATAAACTGGATTGTTTTTAATACTAGTGATCAAACTGTTGTTATGTTGTGAACTGATCGCACCATTGGTTATATTGACAGCCATTTTAGTGTTTAACTATGACAGGGATAATACATGTGATGTGGTTGACACAGGTCACACATGAGCAGGTGCACTGAGCCCAGTGTCTGTCGTAATGTTCACCACCAGTCCAGCATTGTCTTTAATCATCACTTTCCCTGCTGCTGTCCAGCAGTCCGCGATGTGGCCGGCTTTCTTCAGCTTTCTTTAGTCATAAAGCTCATTTCTCTGGGATTTTAGTATCATAAAGGTAGTGCCAGTTCTTGAAAATGTACAACAATCATGCTAAGAGACCGACTTAAATGCTTAACTTGTATTAATGCACATTCCTTATCTCCAGTGTAGAAACAGTAACACAACTACCGGAGGTACACCAGTACAGCTCTTGACTTGCATTCTCAGGAAATACATGTTTATAAACGCTAAAAATAAACAATTCTATTGAGTGTTGGACAATGGCTTTGTGTGTGTCGTTTACAGATAAATCTGTTTGTGCAGTAAATTGCCTGCTTTTACCTACTTGTCGTGAACAAAGGATTACTGACCACTAAATACAGTGGCGGAAGACTATCCTGTTGGCGATCACATGAAAGTTTTATTTACTCAGTTTCTAGTGTAACAAAGAAACCACAGTTGCGAAGAGGTGATTGTGGACCCCCAGAATCTGAGTGATTGGTCAGGATTGTGAAGGAATTTTTTTAACACTGAGCCACTGACATTGTCATTAAAGACTAAGTGAAATTAACCTTTTTTATTCCCAATCTGAATGAAATATCTAAAATAGTGTCCTGATATTTGAATAATTTTTTAATCCCCTCCGTCGCTCTGTTCAAGGCCCCTTTTGGTCGTGCTTTTCTGTACATTTGTTGCGACACCAAGCGATCGATGTGACGTCACCGCAGGTAGCACCACTAGGATTTATGCTGCGTTCCAATCACCTTGTGTATATCGTGAACATGACTTTGTAACCCCTACTTGACCCAGTTGCATAAATTTACAAGTGGTAAACTCGAGGAGATCATGAACTTTCCAGTGTTTATGGTATAAACGAGCCCATTGGAACACAGCACTAGCATGGAGTGCATCTATGTGGGTTGGACATTGTGAATGGGATTTCACATTTCTCGATATCACAGTAAAGATAATAATCTTATCTACAAGTTTGTCGCTGGGTGTACCAAGGATTTGTTTTTAGTTTTTGAGTTATTGCCGTTTGAACATCGCAAATGCTAAATCCTACAATATATAAATGCGGTAGTGGATGTAATGCAAGGTTTCAAGAGCATTCGCGATGTTCAAACGGCGATAACTCAAAAGTTAACACAATTTCATGTACTGTCTGAAACAACAGACCGCACTGCTGCTCGCCATGCTAAAGGATATGGTGGGAATATGTCAGCTCTTGTGTTCGCTTCTCATATTCGTTTCACAGTTACACTTCCACCAACTCTAAAAATGCCATACAGTACACAATTAATGCCGACGTAACATTTTTTAGTAGTTATTGCGTCAAAACAAATTCGGCGGCTCAAACTTGAGTAATATTCTCAATTTGGCAACTGGCGAATTGGGAAGAGTAGACATTGATGACCTCAGGTTTTCTATTAAAATGGCTTTTACCTACTTATCATGAACAATGACCTGTTTTGTGGGGCGTAGTGGTTGAGGAGTTAGAGTGACGGACTGTCATTCAAAGGAACTTTTGTCAATTTGTGTTTTGCCTCAGGTCTGGAAAGTTATCATCAAGTGGTCTTTTGTCCTTTTGAGCAGGCCTATAACTCCTGAGTGGATGTGTACCTTTGATCATTGTGGCCTGGTTTATCTGGGGTTTCAGCAATCAGCACACTTCTTATAATAGGTCTGACCTGAAAGGCACACTGGGTGGTTTCTGTTGATGTTATATCATCAGTAAATATAGATGGACATTCTGACCAAAAGTGAGTGGGTAGGTGGGTGGGTGGGTGGGAGGGTGGGAGTGAATGCACGACTACAGGTGATAGCCATATCATTCTTTTGAACATAGTTGATGTGTCTGTTTGTTGAAAAAACTAGTGCTAGACACAGCTTACTTCCTGGTGAAGACACTGTTTGTTTATGTTAGCAGGACACATGATTTAATGCTACAGACACTGCAGGTGGAACATAAATACAGATTTGTTTGTTAAGAACACACGACAGAGTACAGCAGCTCCCCACAGAAAGCATTTTACACTGCTAACAACATGAACATGTTAAAATAAAAATATATAAATATCAGTCGGGCAAAGTGCTCCTAAAAACACATGGTGTGATTTTTGATGAATAATAACACTAACATAAATGCCCACTTTCTGGGTGGCATTAGATAGACACAGATACAACCAACATTTCCCCAAAGTATTTCTAAATTACATTACCTATGATTTTCTTCTTCTTCGTTGATCACTCTTGACTGGAAAGCTTGTCTCCCTCACAAATGACGCTGTCCTCCTCAGTGCCTCACTCTAGACGGGAATGCCTGTCTCCCTCACAAATGATATTGTCCTCCTCAGTGCCTCACTCTAGACGGAAATGCCTGTCTCCCTCACAAATGATAGTGTTCTCCTCAGTGCCTCACTGTAGATGGGAATGCTTGTTGCCCTCACAAATGATGGTGTCCTCCTCAGTGCCTCACTCTAGATGGGAATGCTTGTTTCCCTCACAAATGATGCTGTCCCCCTCGGTGCCTCACTCTAGATGGGAATGCTTGTCGCCCTCACAAATGATGCTGTCCTCCTCGGTGCCTCCCTCTAGACAGGAATGCTTGTCTCCCTCACAAATGATGCTGTCCTCCCCAATGCCTCCCTGTAGATGGGAATGCTTGTCGCCCTCACAAATGATGCTGTCCTCAGTGCCTCACTGTAGATGGGAATGCTTGTCTCCCTCACAAATGATGCTGTCCTCCTCAGTGCCTCACTCTAGACAGGAATGCTTGTCTCCCTCACAAATGATGCTGTCCTCCTCACTGCCTCACTCTAGACAGGAATGCTTGTCTCCCTCACAAATGATGCTGTCCTCCTCAGTGCCTCACTGTAGATGGGAATGCTTGTCTCGCTCACAAATGATGCTGTCATCCTTAGTGCCTCACTCTAGACAGGAATGCTTGTCTCCCTCACAAATGATGCTGTCCTCCTCAGTGCCTCACTGTAGATGGGAATGCTTGTCTCCCTCACAAATGATGCTGTCCTCCTCAGTGCCTCACTCTAGACAGGAATGCTTGTCTTCCTCACAAATGATGCTGTCCTCCTCAGTGCCTCACTCTAGACAGGAATGCTTGTCACCCTCACAAATGATGCTGTCCTCCTCAGTGCCTCACTGTAGATGGGAATGCTTGTCACCCTCACAAATGATGCTGTCCTCCTCAGTGCCTCGAGGTTGCCATACATCTTCTCGTTCAGGGGGAATAGTAGTAAGTGCCTAATGGCTGTAGGCAAACATCGAAAACCAAATAATTTAATTCAAGAGTTTTGAGCAAATGTATGCACATTACAGTGAAGTATAGTGCTATAGGATTATGTTCAGAATTTAAAAGTTTGAAAGATTACAAAAGTAACATAATTATCTTGTCTTGCATATTGAGGCACTGTACCCCCGAATGCACTCATATAATTTCAGGATATAGTATGAAACATTTTAACAATCAAAACTAATGTGTAGTTATGCATGACATCATATCCTGAAATTATATCCAGAGTGAATATAGAAAGCATTGCTGACCAGTTTGATGACAAACTTTAATATCTTTGCACAGATGCAAATTACTCAATCTTATAGATGTTAGCATATTCAAAACAAACAAAAATACAAACTATGAAGAACACATCTCTAATTTTTTTTACTGGTTGCTAATATACATTTAAATAATACACCTGTAAAGTTTCCAAGTTGTGTGACTTATACCCCTGGAGGTATGACCGTGTTTGTGTATAGTCTAAAATATGATTTATCCATTTTGTTGGAGATCTGTGATGCAAACACACAGTGTAAATGATCAGATTTCTTTTGAATAGCAACTAGACCACTCTGGGAACTGAAAGTAAATATCAGTTGCTATTGGGTATCATGTTTTCAGGTACATTTTGTCTTGCAAATATGAGCCAGAATAAACAAAACATCAAATTGCAGGTACCACAGCTCCTCTATGATTCATCTGGCACTTAAAATGATGGTAGATTTGGATTCGCCATATGTCATTCACGCTACATGCCAAATTTCAAAGCTCTGATAAATATTCACAATTTTATGAGCCCCTGAAAATGGCATTTTAGCAAGTCATGACAAGTGTGATAAAAGTTCAAAAACTAAATCTCTGCCAACTTTGGAAAATTGTCAAATGAAGCTGACATTTTCAGGATGAGCAAGTTGTGATGCATATTTTGACACATAAAAAGTCAGCCAATTCTAAGACGGCGTGGTGGATGCCATTTCAGACCTGCCTACCATTCCGGATTGTCCGGAATCATTCCGGAAAGTCACCTCAAATTACGGTATTACGGTGAGGGATGAAAATATTACGGACTGTGACCATGTTGGGCAATCACTAAAATTTAGGTTCCACTCAGGGTTCGCACGGATCCCCGAAAACCCTTAAAAACTCTTGAATTTAAAAATTACGTTCAAAGGTACCCAAAAACCCTTGATTATCACCCGTTTTCAGAATAAACCCTTGAAAACCCTTTAAAATGCATGTTTTTGCTTTAAATGTGCAGTTAAGCTATTATATATCAGCCGTGTCATTGTAATATAAATTATTTAATGCGTGCGAAAGTAAATGTGCGATTCAAATTCAAAACTAAAAGGCGATTGACAAAACACGAGGAGTGAGTCCAAGTGACCAAGAATTATATTAATAATTATCCGCTAGATGGCTCCATAAGTACCGACCATACGGGTATTAAGTTGCCATTCTGGAAAGCGACAAAAGCGTGTTCGTTGAAAATATTATCGGTCGATTTGAATTTGCATTACGATGGCTCCCAAGAAAGGAAACTGTAAATTTAAAGATGAATGGTTGGCAATCGCGGAATACAAAGAATGGGTGTGTCGAGACCCGACGAGAAACATTTGTTCTGTGCGATGTCGAGTTTGTGCAAAATCCATCAACATCGGATCGGGAACGGAGGTTGATACAGCCTGGACAGTCATGTTAAAAATGCGACGCACAAGAACAAAGTGTCCGCGAAACACAATTAGCAACTGCGCCGCATGCTGGTTACACCAGGAACATGTTCAGTTCGCCAGTTGAGTGAGAAGAAGTGAAAAGCCTGAAAAGACTAACGTGACACAGACAGCAACAGTATATACTGAACGTTATTGTTTCCTGATTAATTTACTGTACGTAATAAACAGGCAGTTAAACCTTAACAGGCTTAAGCAACTTCGTCAAGATTGATTTGTTATTTGAATGTTTGGCTAATGATCCCCCTCATTGTTCTAAGCCTAATGGTCCTGTGATTGATTGTTTATTTGCTTCATTCATTCCTGAAGTGTGTGCTTGCTTGATTTATTAATGTGTAACTGATCTTTTCAATGGCCGGTTGATTACTTGTAAACCCCAGGTATGGAATGATTGACGGTTCTGGTAAAAATGGGGCTGAAAAACTGAATAAATAACTGAAATATACACCCTTGAAAATGGCATGTTTTTATATCAAAAAAACCTTGAATTTAATTGTTAGTTGTCTGTACGAACCCTGGTTTCACTATATTCAACAGGTGGCAGCATATGTATGCAGCATGTTGTGACATGGTTTTTCATTCGCTGAGTCTGGTCGTAATGTAACCAATAGGAAATAGCGTTATGAAAAATTTGCATTTCCGCGATCAAACAAAACGAAGTCACGCGGCACGAAATGATGGCTGACAGCGAAACGACGCCACCGCCAACCCAAAAGAAATGTGTAATGCAAAAATGTAGTGAGTGTTGTACTTGTAGTGTTAGGCCAACTGACTGTACTAAGACTAAGTTAGTGTATTTATTGAGGAGTTTAGTGTATAATTTACAGCCTATCATACAGTTACTACAGTCTAGGCGATGTCGATGACAGTGTAATGTAATGGTTTTGGTCCATTGCTACCCCCCAAATTATTGTTTTCTTTTGACCGTGTAGAAATACAGAGGGCAACAGGCCGAGGCATTTGTACATTTGCGCTGTTTGCCTGTTTGTATACCTGCCAACTTCCACACAACTGCATACCCTCTAGCAGTGGTATTTCTACCCGATGTGTTAATCTGAGAATTGTTGGGGCACCACAAAGCTATAAACTTTTCAGCTTTCTACATGGCCATTTCTATACAGTATTTTAACATGAAGCGATGCCTAGAATTCGTTTTGTACGAACCATAAAAATCAATACATGGAGTTGTTGGGTATACTATATATGGTGAGACTCTCTGTATTTTTCTATAGCCAATGGTATACGTGTATTGCCTGTTTGGCTAGTAATATGGGTCTCTGCCGGTTCGTCAATAAAAAAGATGTCCATTCAGTTCTAATGTAAATTATTCCCTCTCTGGCCATTTATAGCACATATTGTATATCAAAATAAAGGCCAAAATCTGCTCTTTCTAACATTATAGGTTTCAGTTATATATTTGCTACGATGAATGTGTATGCTTAGCTACTTTACACTGGAGTCATTCGTTGGCATAAAATTCACCTGATGTCAGCATAAATGCCAACCCCTCTGTTTAAGGGTTAACTAAAATATACTTTACACGCAGCAATTTAATGGCAATATGGGTCAATCATGGTGGGGTATTCATTTTATGTTGCCTGAACATTTGACGTTGTCCAATGTAGTAGCATCAAAATATCAAATTGGTGATGCAAATCTTGGCCCTTCAAAGCGATTTCAATGTAATTGTTGGATAAAATTGTTTTAGTTGCTGAAGTATAGCCACACACAACAACCTTAAAAGGGGTTCCAAAATAAATTCATTTGACCATCTATATAAATATTTAAAAGGAGATGTGCGTGCGCATAAATACAACACTGCAAAAATACATTGTTAGAGACAGCAATACTGCAATGATTGCTTACCTGATACGGCTTTTCTCTGTAGGGAGCCAACTTCAACGTCTAGAATTTTTGCGTCCACCTCTGTTGCTGATGCACTCTTCTGAGTTCTTTTTGTTGCTTCTACATAAAATAGGAAAGTTAGGCATATTATGAACTACCATGAAGAAATAAGACAGAGCAAATCAGCAAATATTTAGCCATAGAAAACACAAAAGTGAGTCCATTTTGCCATTGTAAGAGTTACACAAGGTTTACGCTGTTTTGCAATGGTCTTAGCATTGCATTATCTTTTGATCTATTAAAGATATCTTAATAAAATAAACAGTTATGTGATCCTTAAGCTATTACCTTTACTTTAAGCCCATTCCCAACGTTCTAGCATTATCTTTAGAGCTTTCATTTAGAGCTTTCAAATGAGCTTTCATATGTTGCTCTAGCTCTAAAATTTTCGAAGGTACACTGCCAATCATATCTCGATTAGTAAAATTTCTTTATACTATCGCGGGTAGCATGAAAACGTTCACGCGTGATTGGCTGACATTTCATCAGACAACGTCTTGTGGTCCAGCGTGAATTTCACTTGCTGACCATGTGATTATGTATTATGAAGAATCACAAGTTTGTAATATTTTTAGAATTAATGCACACTTACCTTGGCACTTGACGAAACTTGCAAAATATGGAGTTCAGTCTTGAAAAAAGAGATCAAAATGCTTAGTAAGCAAGATGTCGGACTCAACAAAGCTACCCCGGGTTGGCATAATCGAGAGTAAGTTTCATATTTATTAAAATGATTTTGATTTGTATGTAAAGAATGTTTTATTCAATTACTTCTTTAAAATAAGTTTTAACCTTTTTGTCTATGTATTTTAGACAAAGGTTTATAGAAATATCATTATAAATAAGAAAATAACATTCAAAAATAAACTTTCCTCACATGACCATGTGGGTTCATGGTAACGTTCACTAATGTTATGAGAAAGTTACGCAAATTTTGTAAAAGTACTTTTCGGGTAAACGGGAAACTAAGTTTTGATATTAACATTTCATCAAGGCAGATGTATATATACAAAAAAAATTATAAATGCATATATATTTAAAATATGTTGGTAATGTTATTATAACGTTATGTAAAAGTTTTTTAATAACATGTTACCCTGTAATGCACATATAACTTTCAAGTAACGTTATGGTTACATTACGTGTTTGCTGGGCTTCACTAATGCGGAATTTAAAAAAATAAAGGTGTTACTTGTCATCTGATAGGTCATAGATGAAGTTTGGTGCCATGGGCTTAGCCAGAGACCCATCAGCAAAATACAAAATATAAAATGTCTGGGAGGAAAAGCTTAATATATGTACACAGTACACACATACGCAAGCTTTATTATGTATATATACACTTTGAATGCTAATTAATGATCTATGTAAGGTCATCTGCAAAGGTAAACTTTTATGACCACGTGCCAAAAAGTAATTGCACTAAATATTGGTCTAACACATTTTTTATGTGTTTTCCTTAGAGGCAGTTGCACAAGTTTGTAGAGTCGCCATAACATGTTCCATTACACATGTGGGTGGGTGTTGGTTTAGGTCTCAGCACATATCACAGAGACAAAAAATCACTGCATTGGTGCCACCCAGGCCCTCAGTCAGAAATAATTTGTTGTCAGTCTTGAATTCATCAAAAGTGTGCCTTAAGCATGCGAACGGCTTGTGTGATGGCCATTCATGTAAATTGAACCATTTATTTAATTAATATTTATCTATGTTATTTGTTTCACTACCAGTTGTGCCAAAGATAGTCATTAATGTGGGCCTCTAGACTTGAAACTATTAGGTAATCTTGTGGCCATGGAAAATATGTTTTTTAAACTTATGAAGTTATGAGATCACCCCTTATCATCTTGTGACAGATACATAGCTCCATGGCACAGGTGCAGTAATTAACTTTTGATGGTGTCCTGGCAGAATGGATAGTGTCTACCTGCAGGAATGTGGCAGGGTCTCACTTGGCCCTGGTAATGGTGGACCAAGAAATTACATCACATACTCTGTACTCTGCTTTGTGTGAATGTAGGCAGTTCTGCAGCAATTAATTCATGAAACAAATGGAGTGCCCGAGGAACTAGAAGTGAATCTGTGACATTTGTGTTGTGTGGTATGTGTGTGAGTGAGGTAGAAGACACCAGGAGATGTCATTGATGTCACCACTCCAAGACCAGTCTGTCTCGGGATAAAACTTGGACACTGTTAACATCAGTTGCTATTATGGAAAAGGGTATAAGATATTTCTTCAGGTTAGATTGGATCATGATTTCTATGTGACACGGGATGTTTCATGCTGTTTTGTATCAGAGACATGTGCAAGTTTGTAATTACATTTAATATACCGGTATATGTGACTAAGGTTTTGTTGAACTTACTAATTAGAGACAGTTATCGAGCTGAGATAGTAACTGTCAAGTTAAGAGGGTATTGTAGAGTTGACTGTGTTGTCATGCTGGGAGAGTATTGTTGAGAGATAGTATTATAGAACTGAGAGAGTATTAAGAACAAAGAGTATTGTCGTGCTGAGAGTATTATAGAACTGACAGAGTGTTGTTGAGCTGGGAGAATATGGTCAAAACTTGCCTAAGGTTCGACACCACAGCACAGGATTCAAACCCGGGTTCTCTAAGTGGAGAGTCCAAAGTTCTAGTCACTGTACCACTGCACTCTAAAATGACAGTGACAGGGCTGTTAAATGGCAATCACATCAGATCACTAAACCTGGGCCACAATAGTAGATAAGTAGATAATAGCTGCTACTGATCTTATCTCAGTACACTTGCCTCCATATTGAGTTTGTGTACACATAGAGATAATGCCCTTCACTGGTAACACAATTAATATACAATCCTGGACTGACACTGAATATTTATTGGTGCCTGTGATTATTGTTTAGTAGCGAACTAATTATGCCAGCCAAATTAGGGAAAGGTCTTCCATTTTATCTAACCAAATATAATATCTAGCTATTAACCAAATTGGTAATTAACTTATTTGTCCCAACAACAAAACAGAAATTGGTGACGTTGACAAACAATATAAAAAATATACAGAAATACAAGAAAAATACAATAATTTAACTGTTAAATATATACAATAACAATCAATAAATAATCAACCAAATCATACATTGTTTATAATAGTTATTTTGGGGTTGACGGCGACCAGTTCACTTAATCATTACTTAATCTTACATTGGTATAATTTAAAGCATCTGATTGCAACCTTAAATTGGCTCTGCTGTCAAGCCGGAAATTTGGTATAATCATCATTAATGACAGAAGCTCACGTTTCCAGTTGTTTGACTCATATTTTGGGAAAACGTTAGTCATGGCAGACTCCTCTGACAGAACTCAGTAGAATGACATGAGTGGAGATATAGCAGGAAACATCATCAATCGCAATACAAAGGCAGGTCGCATCCTCGTAAAGCAATACGAGGTCACACAAGTAAATGCTGGTCAGGTCTGTGTCATTATGATTCACCTGCAGGGGGAGGTTTTGACACACTTTTTAAACTGCAAAGGTATTTCCGTTTGGCTTGAACTCTTCAGTTGTTTGCCGAGTGATAGCAAGAGTTTATTGGTCGGTCATTCAACAAACATACTTCAGGTGGACATACATGTAGTAAAATTTGCAAGATTTGTGTCAACAAGCGGTGACAATGTGACATGCCACACTGGAGGAGGACCTAGACAGTTGCAATTAGTGTACATTGTGACAGAGTCATTGGTAGAATCACACTGTCAACTGTCACACATCGTGGATGAATGTGGATGGGGCCACATTGGCAGGTGTTCTCTCTGGGTTCCAGTGGTTTTAATCCAGATCACCATGCTTACATCCGTGTGGACTCTGCGCGATGTCACAGTTTTACCAACTGTAGGGATTAGTGGATGTTGCTCACTCATAAAATGACCCATGTGTTATCAATATCACCTGTACATAGATTATTGGTCCAGTTTGCGGTGACATTGTCATCATTGTCTTCACACGAGTCAATTTAGAGTATGTGTGTTCCTTCGTGCATTCTATGGATATCACACCATCACAGACCGGAGCCTTCAGTACGTTGATGTCAACAAAAGTGACCAACATCAATTGAGTCTACCTCTATCTACTCCAAGAAATCGTATGTGGCTCAGCCACCTATTGAGGCCAACAGTTCAATTCACACATGTTTACGGCAGTCAATGTGCTGACTTGTTCTCACACAGCATCCAGACTCAAGAAGATTAAGTGAAAGTGACTTGGCTATTAAAGGGATGACATAGTTTACTACATAGTTTATGTGTTGACTGGCAGTGAAAATGCCGACTGGACATTGAGTTGTCACCGTAGCGCAGTGGAGTCACCCCTGGGGTCATTGTCTCAGGTCACAGGAGGAGTCAGTCAGCAAATATACATTGTAGATTACAGCAGGATCTAGGCCAGGCACACACACGTTTGTCACATCCTGGCTCCTGAAGTCTAGCTCAGCCATCAAAATAATCCTCAAAGCTTGGATATATAATATTATTTTATAAAATATTTAATTTTAGTAGCACTTGAAGGGAATTGGAAACAGTGTGATGCACGTTACAGATTGTCAAGTGATGGTAATCGCAGCTGATGTAAAATACAGGTAACTGAAGTCGACAAACTGTCTTGATCAGCCAGAGCACATGGAATCTCCAGGGTATTTGTTGTTGGCGGAATCACTGTCAGGATCAGACGACAGTTTCAATTACAAGAAATGGCCAGAATCAGATTTACCCCCGGCTGGGGTAAAGAGTCCTGATGGAGCTGAGGGTGCTGAGAGGGGAAAGGGTAATGGTCGGAGACACCTGAAGAAGCTGAGAGATCGACTGAAGAAGCCATTTTCAGTGTTACGTGTAGACAATGCCACTGAACAAAACGATGGTGCGATGCAGTGGAATATTGATACGGACTCTCAAAGTTTGGGATCCCGATTTTCTGCAGCACTAAGCAGGTATGGATAAAACTTGGCTCGTAAACATTTTGTTACCAAACACAAATATGTTGCATTAAAAATCATAAATATACATGAACAAATACATGCTTTTTCAGATTTATGTGAGATGTTAATAAGTGATCTAATACATTATAGTCAAATTAAAAAATATGCAACATTCAGTTCAAATGTGTTGTAGCAAGGAAATGATGCATATATTATATGCATGGCTAAATAAATGTTGAGAATCTGTAAAAATGTTCATTATGAACAAGTGTGGTAGTTTAGATACCTGTAGATATGCATTTGCAAATACACTGTACCTAAGACCCAAAATGTGCAGGTTCATGGAGTTCAAATATGTCAAATGCAAGTTATTGTATTTAATGTACGATTGACTGTCCTTCTGCAGAAAGTCGTATATATGTAACTGCAAAATCAGCGCATTTAAAAACAAGTAATGTATGTGACAACAAGCCTGACTTCCATAGATTGTTGATATCATTTTGTGTAGATGTAAAATATTTGATAAGGGTGTTAGCAATGCCATTGTAGTAACTGTGGTGGTTGAATGTACATTTACCGGATAAACTATTGCATGCTGGGTAATGTCAGTAATTTTTCTAGCTAGGTGGAAATATAACAAAATAGAAAAAATGGCATACTAGTTAAAAACGAGTTTGTAATAAATATAATTATCGAGAGAAAATACTTTAAATACAATATATCATTAAATATTAAGTAGCCACCTTATAGAGTAATTAACACATGAATGCATTTATTACACATAGCAAAGTGTATTGCCACAGGGTATAATTGGCGTGTACAGGTCATTAAACTATAGACGTAAGCTTGAGTTGACTTGTGTCAACTTTGAAAGTATCTCTAAACTGCTCTACTTTTGGTTGTGTTTTTTAATGTTTTGTTTGGTAAATTATAATTCAGCACAGCCATACATACAGTGTCAGTTTTAACCTTTGATTGTATAGGGTTAGCCATTTAGATGGTGACAGTTTGAACATTTGGTTTGTTATTGAAGATGACAAATAATTGTACCCAGTAACTGTAGTAGCAGTGATTTAGTGTCATGGACTAGTGCTCTATTTCCTTGTTCTTTATATGATTGATACACACGTATTACCAGGGTAATCTTGGAGTATTGTAAATGTATCTCCTCCCCGGCCCCAAGGTCCACGTGCCTCTCTCTATGTCTGGTCACTTCCTTGAACCGTTGCCCAAACTACCAGTTGCTGATGTATTAAAAACACAACAGTAGCTTAAGTGTTTTAGAAGGTGTCAGTCATTCCTCAAATGGGGCCACTGAAGCAACTTTAAAGTTATTATCTGCTGCATCCAATGTAGTAATTGGTGAACAAATTAAACGTAAATGGTCATGGGAACAAGTATTTTTAAGCTCTAAATATCATCATGGGCTGGATCACCATGGTGACGGTCTCTATTTTTTTATTATTTTGAAGTTGCTAACTCACTAACTTGCTAACTAACTTGTTGCACCACGGGTGGGTGTAAACTAGTATAGTATATTAAACAAATAAAAATAATAAATAACTAAATCCACTCAAAGTTAGCAACCTGCAATGGTTATTGTTGTTGTTGTTGTTGTTGTGTCTTGAATCTGGCCCTGACCTGCCTGTCTGTAGATGTCAGTTTGATAACATACCTAGTCATAGTGGACATGATACATCATCTATCATGGTGTATATATTGTTCTTGAATTACCAGTAGATACACTTGAGGGTGATTCAGTGACCACAACACCCCTCTGTCTCCCCCTCCATTCTTTCCTGCTGCAGTCAGTAACCTTTGCTGTGTGTCTACGTCACGCCTGATCGACTGTGCTTTCTTTAGACCTAGGGACTGTCCCAGTTCACTGAACCTCTGTCTGATTGGAGGACAGTCACTCAAAGGAATGATTCAGACATTGGCCGACTAGTGTTGAGGTGGTTAAGCAGGTGTTTACAGTAGCTGTATGTCTCAGTTTGCCACTGATATAATCTTGGATTACTGCTGATTTCTGCAAGTCGTGGAACAGTTGGTGGAGTGGAGTTTATCCTGACGCGCTTTGTGCGAAGCCAAGTGTTGTATGTGCGGAGTTGTACAGGTATGTTGTTCAGGTGTGTGTGTGTGTGTGTGTGTGTGTGTGTGTGTGTGTGTGTGTGTGTGCGTGACTGGCTGACAGTGTTGTGTTGGTGTGTGACCTGTTTGTGTTAGCTCACAGAGAGTAGTATAACAATAATATATTTAATTTGTTATAGCGCCAGATCATCAATTGTTCGTGGCACTTTACAATACATCATGCGTCATGATCATTAAACTAAAATATTAGTACCAAGACAGTCTTTTAAACAAAAAATTGTGCCATACAATCGTAATAAAAATATTAATTAATAAATTAAGTAAAAGGGAATAAAACAATTGGAATATGGTAATAAGATGTTAACTTAAAATAAACACAGTACCATATGACATATCTAATAAATTATAATCACTAATATATAGCAGTATAAAATCAAATAAATAAATAGTTCTAAAATATTACTAATGTAAATAAGTCCACTGGATCACTGAGGGAAGTCACAAACAAGCTACTCTAGTGTTTGTTTACAACATTTGATATTCTAAATAAATGTGTTTTTAGTTGACATTTAAAACTGCCAAGAGTGTCCGAAGATTTAATGTAATTAGATAGAGCATTGGAAAAACAACGACAACGTTTTTTATTCCCTCTCATACTTGTGGTCTTTTGTACATTTTCTTTTTTTGTTCCCTCCAACAATAAACGAACCGTTGTATAATGATCGAGATTGATCGGTCAACGTAATATACAGATAAAGTGTTCCAGAGAGTTGCAGCGGCCACCGCGAACGATCTGTCACTAGCTAAAAGTAGCTTTGACACGAGTACGCGTCACGGACAACATGTCGTCAGCAGACCGCAGTGATCTTGTCGGTCTGTAAGGACACATGAGATCACGCAAGTAGACGGGTGCATTTTCATGCATTGCTTTGTACATGAACACCAATATTTTGAACTCGATTCTGTGAGCAACGGGTAGCCAGCGCAGATCATGCAACAGCGGAGCAGCACTATCACTCCGTGGGTGACACAATATCAGACGAGCGGCCGAGTTGTGAATTCGTTGCAGACGAGCGATGTTGTTTGCAGATGTTCCGTATATGATTGCATTGCAATAGTCCAGCCGCGATATTATCATGGCGTTGCCTATGTGTTCTTTCGTTGTTTTAGACAAAAATCGGCTGATTTGATTAACGTGGCATATGTGGAATGCGCACACACTAACGGTTTGTGATACCTGTTAGTCCATGTTCAGATGTCTGTCCACATAGATGCCGAAATTCTGGAAATATCATTATTAACATGCTCACAAGAATGAGCAGTAAAGAACAGTGCTGGCTAACCTGGGTCTGTTTATGTGTCTCTACTCCCACATGTATATGTTGTACCTTGGTCACCTAATAATATTTGGGCAGTGTGTGTACATGTACATTTGTATGCATTGTTGTATGTGTGTGTGCGTGCATGCGTATGTGCATTACCAGTGTTTCATCTCTCAATTTGTTCATTATGAAATCCTGCTTTGCCTACAGGTATATTAGAATAACGTGTGTCATCAATGTAAAATGCACACAAAGCAGCTCTATGTTCAGGCTATGAGTTAGCAGGTTCAAAATTGACCAAAAAACTAGTCCGTCACCTCATTGATCCAGCCCATGACAGGTTCCCTTGGTCCAGATGGTGAAATTGACCTATGGTTTCAGGGTATTATCCATGAAGTATGTCAGACATAGGGGGTGGGGGTCTTCAAGTCAGTGTGACGAAACATTACCTGGAGGTGTGGAGTCTCTGGGCAGACATTATGTAACAAACAAGGAAAACATGTTAGCTTGTTTTGTTGTCAGTAGTCTTCTTTGGTTCAGCATATCTCTGCGAGATGTAGCTGCCCGGATGATCCAACGATACGCTGCTCTGTCTACCGTTCATCTCTCTGCTCTCACGATGTCGTCTTCCAACCAGTGGCTGATGTCCTGCTTCCATTAGTATTAGACTGATAATAATAACTGTTATGTCAGTTGCAGTAAGATGTATGTGTGCGACTGTGCGTGCACGTGTGTGTCTTAGTATCTCGACTCTTGTGATCATGTTAATACAAAAAGGAACTCCCAGTGGCTTAAATATAATTAATAGTTACGATATGCTGTATTACACGTGTGTATTACACCTGTGTATTACAAATCAGTACAGATATATGACAAGTGTAAAATTTAAGTGTGCATAACATGTAGTGGAGAGGAAGGTGTTTCTGCTTAAAACGAATATATACTTTTAGGGGCCAGCATTTACAAGGCAATTTGTAAGGGTGTTGGGGTCTCCAAAAAATCAAAATTTGTGTAACATAGATGGCCCCTAGGACATGTATTTCTAACTTCTTATTTTGCTGTACTTCCTACTGATATAAAATGAGTTAGGTTGTAGTTTATTTATGAAGGCTGATCACATGGCAGGGTTCATTCAGTCCCTCTACTTCGTGACAGGGCAAACACGAGTGAGCTTTAATTATAGCACATCTGTCCATTTTCCATACCCTGGGTAGTTCTTTAATTACCCCTTGCATTAGTCATCACAGTCGTGACTTGTGGTTTCATTCGTTCTCCCTGAAAGAACTTGGTTAGAGGGATTTTAGTTGGTGTGTTACGAATGACATTTATTTGCAGTGTTCTTGTGTAGGGTGGTTTGTAATGACAGGTGTTTCATACTACAGTGAACCTCTACCTGATTGGAGTAATGTTCCCCCCCCCCCCAATTACTTATAGTATTATTCTATATTATTATATTATATTATTACTTCTTCTTCAGTTCAGCATATCTCTGCGAGACATAGCTGCCCAGATGATCCCACGAAGCTGCTCTGTCTGCCGTTCATCTCCCTGCTTTCGATCACGAGCATTATTATTACTTATTTGTAGTATTATAAGTAATTGTAGCTGAAATATAACAGCTTTCTTATAGTATTAGCTGTACTTTAGGTGATCTATGTCTGAGTACCTATAGTTGACACCTGGATTGTTTACCAAAAACATGTAGTTGTAAAAACTGCACAGGAAAAGGATACATAATTGATATATATTTATACAGGAGTACTACACAATTCTTGTGACCAAGCATCTTAGCTTATTTGCTGAAGCAAAAAACATAAGTTGAAACAGACCTTTATTACATAACTAAAGCCAGGGTTAAAGACATGTACCGGTACATGGGAATGCATATAGCTAAATCTGTGTGTGACATAAATATACAACCGCAATGTAGTACCAAGTGGCACAGTCAACAGAAACTTTATATGACAATAACTATAGATACACTAGCACAGGTGAGGGAAACAGCCCATTACACTCAAGTAAATTAAATTACTATTGAACTCACAAATTGAGGAAGGGAAATGGATAACATACATCCATCGCACTAAGACCCTCCCAATGTCCTCCTGCACTTGTAGCACAGCGTAAAGACATGAATGACACCCTAATCACTTTTCCAACACAGCACAACAAACAGGTGGTGACAGGGAAGAAGGTTGGCAAATTGACATTTTAACACAAGGAAAAAATATGTCTTGCTGCATTGTATGCCAATAATACAAGGGCCAAACTTTGACTGCTTGGCAAGAAAGCATGTGATATTATTTCCACGTTATTAATGCTAAAACTGTAATCTCTTTAAAATACACCGGACAGTGCTGACCACATCAAAGCCATTTTAATTACACTAAAACCTTGCTTAATGTTCACCCTGGAAATACAGCCACCTTGCAATTAAGGTCACTCTAGGACAGTCCCAAATTATTTACATAACGGTAAAGTATAGGTAATTAATCCCACTAATTAATACAGTCACCTTGCTATTAAGTTAACTTTTGTCCAGTCCCAAGGATGATATGGTCTAAGATTGCGCAGGTGCATGGCGACACGTTGTGGCAGTGGATGATTGTGTGTACTTTTTAACTTTTTAGGTAATGTTCAGACAATATTATGTTATCAAGTTCACTTTATGTCAATAGATGTACGACTGTCTTAAAATATGTTGGCAGTTGGCCTTGGTTTAAATTCCTACTAGTTTGAGCATAGTTTCATAATGTTTCTGATTGTATATTTTGCATGTGCATGATGGGAGGCAGGGGAGACAAGCGTGCATGTATGTTGACGCCACAACGCCAAGAATTCCTCATACATTTTAAATGCTATTTGGTAATAAACAGTCTGAATCTGAATAAAGTAGTGAGATTCACATGTAGTCTTCAAATGTTGGTATGTAATGTTTATTTTTTCAACATGTTATGGGTATTTATGTTGCCCATTGCATATGATTGTGGAGACAAGTTTATTTTATTTATTTATAACTAGAAACAATACCCGTCTTCCAGATGGTGTCACAAACACAGGCGATGGTGTCCCAAAGTTTTTAGTAAGTTGCGGATGGTGTACGTAGCTTGAAACAGTCGCAGTAAACTCACGTAACAATGTGAGCAATCAATTAACGTCCTTCTGACATCCAGTTTGAAACCTTAAGTGGTAATAATCTGTAACCAGTGGGCTGTTTTCAAAAAAATAAAGTTACTTTTTGGTCAATACGGTCATAGATTAAACCATGAGAGTTTAAATACATACATGAATACTTGCATACGCTAAGTCAATAATAGTTATATATATGGCTGGCTCACATCAGAAAGAGGCTGCGTTTTCCTTCAAGACTTTAATATTGCCCAAGTCTAACCCCAGAAATGGTAGCTAAGAAAATTAGGGCAATGAAGGATAATAAATCACCTGGAGTGGATGGTATTCCACCCAAACTACTATTGGAAATTGTAGAACAAATTAGCATACCGCTTGCAACAGTTTTCAACTTGTCATTAGAAGAGGGAGTTGTTCCTTTAGAATGGAAAGAAGCAAACATTATACCGTTATTAAAAAAAGGTTCGAGAAACAAGTCAAATAATTATAGACCAGTTAGTTTAACATCGGTGATTTGTGAATTATTAGAAAGTCTAATTAAAGATCACATGGTGGATTTTCTTGTTAAACGTAACTTGATAAACCCATCTCAACATAGGTTTCTAAAAGCGAGGTCATGCTTAACAAATATGTTATGTTTTTTGGAAGATATCACTAATTGAGTAGATGATGGATCACCAGTAGATATCATCTACTTAGATTTTCAAAAAGCTTTCGACAAAGTGCCACATCAAAGATTACTGTTTAAACTAAAGGCCCATGGCATAGGAAATGGTATAATTAACTGGATAGAAAAATGGCTGATTGACAGAAGACAACGGGTAGTTGTTGATGGGGAGGCTGGAAATCAGTTTTGAATGGGGTTCCACAGGGATCAGTACTGGGACCTATATTATTCTTAATATATATAAACGATTTGGATGATGATATAGCTAGCAAGGTGTTGAAATTTGCAGATGATACAAAAGTGTTTAGAAGGATTAAAAGTGATGGAGATAGACAGCATTTACAAGATGATCTTGACAGGTTGATCAAATGGTCTGAAAAGTGGCAAATGTTTTTCAATTTTGGGAAATGTAAATGCCTTCAAACAGGTCATGGGAATGAATATGTAGAATATACAATGGGGGGAACTGTACTAAATACTACTGTAAAAGAAAAAGACTTAGGGCTGACAATTAGTGCTGACATGAAGGTTTCAGAGCAGTGTGGAATTGCAGCTTCAAAAGGAAATCAAATCCTTGGATTGATTAGGCGAAATATAGCATATAAAGAAGAAGAAAAAAATAATACCGCTGTACAAAACAATAGTGAGGCCTCATTTAGAATATTGTATACAAGCATGGAGGCCATACCGCAAGAAGGACATAGATATGCTAGAAAGAGTACAGAGGAGAGCGACTAAAATGATACCAAAACTGAGGGATCTTAGTTATAAAAAACGTCTAAAAGAATGTGGTTTAACAATACTAGAGACCAGGAGATTGAGAGGAGATCAGATAGAAATGTTGGTTATGAAAATATTGATAGAAATATGTTTTTTTCAGTTAAGAAAGATAGAAAGACTAGAGGACATGAAGTTACATTAGTAAAGGAGCAGTGTAGATTAGACGTAAGAAAGTTCTCATTTTCACAAAGGACTGTGAATGAATGGAACAGATTATCTGATGATTGTGTGGGTGCTAGTAGTGTGAATATGTTTAAAAATAAAATTGACACATACCTCAGAAGGGCTGGATATATGTAGATAAAAGGGTTGGACTCTCAGTAAGCCAAAGGGCTTCCTTGTCCACCTGCCATCTAGAGTTAATTAATTCTCTGGATGGCAATCTTGTTAAATATTGTTAAATATTGTTAAAGTTTATCCTCCTCTCTTAGACGCCCCTTACATACTAAAACTGTTACAACAGATCTTTTGTTCCATCCACAATATACGCATACACTGTACGGAATTCTAACTTCCAAGGTCTGAACTTGCAGTTATATATATCATGGTACTCAGTCAGTGTGCGGACTCAGTCAGTGTGCATTAGTGGCCACAACTCAAATAGAACATTGCTCGAATCTGGCATCCCACAGGGGTCTGTGCTGGGCCCAATTCTCTTCTCCATATACACTCTGCCATTGGGTGCTATCTTCAGAAGGCACAAGCTGCAATACCATCTTTATGCAGATGACGCCCAATTGTATGTTGACTTGAGTGGAATGCGGGATGGAGAAGCCGCTGTTGCGGTTGACCGCATCGAGCGATGCATCGAAGAAGCGAAGCAGACGAGCTTTCTCCGTGTCTGGACCTACGCTCTGGAACGCTCTACCAATAAACGTTCGTCAAATAGAGACTTTGGATAAATTCAAAACTTGCCTTAAAACATATCTATTTAAGCAGGCGTACATCGACTGAGGAACTGTGCTGTAGGACACTTTTTATGAACATGTATTTAATCATTTAATTTATATTATATAATGTATTTTAATTAATTTATTATTATTTATTTTTTAATATAATTTTATATATCATAATATATATTCTTTTAATTAATTATCTTAATATTTTTGCAAATATGTCATGTATTTTAGTCACATTATATATATACAGTCTTGTCAATCTTAATAATTATTACATTTACCGGCATCTTTATACATATATATTTTTACATTTGTTTCCATGTACGTCTTACAACGTGTGTACGCACCTATGAACGGGCTGATCCCGGAGATATGGCGCTATAGAAATGCTAGTAATAATAATAATAATGGTAAGTCACAAATCAGGCCATTTGTGCAAGAGTATGTGTGGATCAGAGGGTTGAAATTTAATGATGTGATAATTAAACGTGTAAAGTACATACAAACATGTTTTATATATTTAGATGTTTGATATGCTTGTGTTTTACTTGTCTAGTTCTAGTTCGTTCTGGTGTTCAGCAACATTCTATTAACTGACTGCAGTCTGTATACTGTACGTTGCGGTTACAATGTTATGGTCTTATATGAGGTCTCATTCAACTAGTCAGTCTTTTTCAGAACATTATCGCCATATTGACCTTGATATGCTGGCACTGAGGGTGGTCACTGCCAGGGTGATTGTCATCCTCAGTGGCTCTTTTGTTGAGTTGAGTTGAGTTGAGTGGTTCTTCTGTTGAGTGCCAGGTTTTTACACTAAATATCATGCCTGCCCAGTCTGGGTTTAGAATTCAGAGTACTCGATCAGTACTTACTACATGTATGTTGCCAGTGATTTACCCCTTAACTACTCCATGGTTAACCAATGGACCAATGACAGTTTTTACATATTTTATAGACACATACTAAAAGTAGAAGAATCTGCAAGTTTTCAGGAAGTTATAGCACTGTAGTTTTCCACATATATTGAATAATTATAGAAGCTTTATGTGTAAATTGTTCTAATCACTGATATCTGTCAGTGTGCAGCAACATATGTATTGACAGACGGGTGCATGGAAAGGAGGTCCTTAATATGGTCCTGAAAGGCACATACGCAATATACACATACCGTTCTACTGTGATTGTGGGGCAGTGTATGTTATGTTCTTCCCCAGTTTGTCGTTGTTGTCATGTGATGGTGCAGTGATCTGATTAATTTTGTTCAACTCTGAAAGGAATTCAGTGAGAATAAGTAACACCAGCAGTTGAGTAGAAATGTACAACACTCACCCTTAAAATTGTCTGTGATTGTATTCTAATTCTAGTTGTGTGTTTGAGTTAATTATATTTAATTGAAATTTATTCCTAATTAAATGAAACCAGTGAGAATATCATCAGCAGTCAGCAGAATGCTCAACCATGTTCTGATTCACTTTGATTAACCACGCACAGTGGCTTCACTACAGATGACTGATGCCCAGACCTTTAGCTAGAAATAATTTTTGCCAGTTTTGAATTAATTGAAAGCGTGCCTTTTAGCACCCAGACGGCTTGCATGGAAGCGATTCACATCAATTACAGCAACTATTGACCTGTTTCTTCTCAATAGAAAACCAGTGTCATTTGAGCCATTTATTTAATTGATAGTGATCAATTTGATTTGTTTCACTACCAATTGTCCCAATGATGGTCATTAATGTGGGCCTGTAGACATGGAACTATTGGTTAATCTAGTGACCAGCTGTCCCCTTCTAAATTCCGCCAGTCCTATCAGTTGTAAATACCCAACTTGGGCAGTCATCTTCAAGATGGGCAGAATTGAAGCCTGTAAACTGAAGCCTGAAGACTCCATTGCATGAACATTTTAATATTTACAGTTTTGTGTTTCCTTTCAGAATATTTCCGATGGCAGGCCGGACTAGGAGGCCGCTACCAAAAGGTGAGTGTCTTTATTTGTGTCTCGCACACACAGTCACACACTCAGCAAGGAGGTCATGCAAGTCTGCAGACCATGACTGACATATGTCACAGTTCTAATGCCGAAATGACTCATGCTGTGCTGGGTAGAGTACTCAACCTTTGACCTCACTGACAGGGTTTAACCTTTAACCTCCATCACATGCAGTGACCAGACTAACATGTTTTCTACACTGCAGTGGTTGTTTCTGTGACACACAAGTGATGTGCAGGACTTAATTAGGAAGTCATGCCCTGTCGGCCTCCCAAGGTAATGTACATGGAGTTTTTATGACTGAGTTGAAGGGTGATATAAGATATAAGTGACCAAATCAAATTGATTTAGACATCACATATCTCCAAAAGTAAAGTCTGGTGTGTTTAAAGGGACGTTTTTGTTGTAACATGTTACATGTATAGAGTATAATTATCTATTGTAACATACTGGCTGCAAAGTATGTTTTAATTAACTGTTTGTTGTTGAAATCTGAGTGTTTTCCAGAGAGTTTGTTTAAATAATTTACTTAGCAGCACACTTTTGAACACAGCTCTTCATAAACAGTAATTTGAAAATGTTGTCCAACAAAATGAATCCACATAAGTACCTACCGATTGGCATTATCTATTTCAGTTTGAGTGATGACAGATTTACAGCCAAACTTTGCACCATTGATTATAATAAGTGTTTGTCAAATGTTTGTAATATCTGTGCAAAATGTGTTACTGGTACTATACTGTGATGCAAAAAATCTAAATTTGGCAAAAAAATAAAAGAACCAAATTTTGTAACATATGAAGACCACATAACTGTTTTAACCATCCAATAAATCAGCCAATGAAAATTGTCGCACATTACTTTTAAATAATACAAATAACATTTCTACTGCACCTGAATTACAGACTTGGCCAGTCATCTGCCAGTCTTGAAGACAGGTAGACTGGTGTCTGGCTAAGCTGGTGAGTGGAAGGTGGGCAGCACTACAGTTATGACCCATCATGGGTACAATGGCCCTACACAAGGAGCACTACAGTCATCTGCCAGTCTTGAAGACAGGCAGACTGGTGTCTGTCTAAATCCCTTCATCTGTCCAGCCAGCGCTGCAGTTCCAAGAGGAAGCCCTCAAGTTTCAGGAATCCCAATATAGTTACCCATTCAATAATTTTCTCCAGCCGCTGAGCAGTATTGTGTATATATAACTACATCTACTTCCCAAACTACCGCAACTTCCTGGCAAGTGATATCATTGGCTGAGCAGTATTGTGTATTTATAACTACATCTACTTCCCAAACCACCGGAACTTCCTGGCAAGTGATATCATTGGCTGAGGAGTATTGCGTATTTATAACTACATCTACTTCCCAAACCACCGGAACTTCCTGGCAAGTGATATTGACTGAGGAGTGTTGTGTATTTATAACTACATCTACTTCTCAAACCACCGGAACTTCCTGGCAAGTGATATCATTGGCTGAGCAGTATTGTGTATTTATAACTACATCTACTTCTCAAACCACCGGAACTTCCTGGCAAGTGATATCATTGGCTGAGGAGTATTGTGTATTTATAACTACATCTACTTCTCAAACCACCGGAACTTCCTGGCAAGTGATATAATTGACTGAGCAGTATTGTGTATTTATAACTACATCTACTTCTCAAACCACCGGAACTTCCTGGCATGTGATATCATTGGCTGAGCAGTATTGCGTATTTATAACTACATCTAATTCTCAAACCACCGGAACTTCCTGGCAAGTGATATCATTGGCTGAGGAGTATTGCGTATTTATAACTACATCTACTTCTCAAACCACCGGAACTTTCTGGCAAGTGATATCATTGGCTGAGGAGTATTGCGTATTTATAACTACATCTACTTCTCAAACCACCGGAACTTCCTGGCAAGTGATATCATTGGCTGAGCAGTATTGCGTATTTATAACTACATCTACTTCTCAAACCACCGGAACTTCCTGGCAAGTGATATCATTGGCTGAGCAGTATTGGGTATTTATAACTACATCTACTTCTCAAACCACCGGAACTTCCTGGCAAGTGATATCATTGGCTGAGCAGTATTGCGAATTTATAACTACATCTACTTCCCAAACCACCGGAACTTCCTGGCAAGTGATATCATTGGCTGAGCAGTATTGTGTATTTATAACTACATCTACTTCCCAAACCACCGGAACTTCCTGGCAAGTGATATCATTGGCTGAGCAGTATTGTGTATTTATAACTACATCTATTTCCCAAACCACCGGAACTTCCTGGCAAGTGATATCATTGGCTGAGCAGTATTGTGTATTTATAACTACATCTACTTCTCAAACCACCGGAACTTCCTGGCAAGTGATATCATTGGCTGAGCAGTATTGTGTATTTATAACTACATCTACCAGTACTTCCCAAACCACTGGAACTTCCTGGCAAGCGATATCATTGGCTGAGCAGTATTGTGTATTTATAACTACATCTACTTCCCAAACCACCGGTGTCACGGGCCCCGATTCACCCGTGCCAGGATTCACCGCCTACTTTCAGCCCGCGACGGTCGCGGGCCCAGAGTAGGCACGTGCCAGGATTCCGCGTTGTTACTAAGGTGGTTTGCGTTAGTAATACGAAATGTTTTCCAGTATAATTGTTCGTTTACATATTAAAAATAAAATGGAATAACTTGCATGATTATTTTCACGCACACAAACATATCGTGTGATTTAGAGCCCTCTTTTTGTTGTTTGTGATCTGTAATGGAAGCTATAACTAGTATCGAGTCTATCGTGATATGTGGCGCACAGCACTGTCTATATGCACAGTCGCGGTGTCGTGCTATTCTTTTGTGCATACGAAATACTTTATTTTTGAAATGGTGGTAAATTAATCAATACAATTAATTGTTTGCTTTAATAAATAAAAATATAGTAGGCCTACTTATTCTGATTGCTTTCTTATGTAAAAATGTTATGTTTATTTATCCTTTATTTGAAGGATAACTATTTGCACACATTAGGGCACAGCACATTATGTGATAAAATTGGCTTTAATTTATATATATATATACACATGGGCACAACAAAATTCACACATGAATGCAAGTACAATGTAGTTGGACAAAAGTCCCTCCGGGCAAATGCTACCCCGGGGGAAAAAAACCTTTCTACCCTAGTTCTGCAATGGGCACGGCAGAAATACATTTCTGCTCGACAGAAAACTAACCCTGCAATTTAGTTATATGATTTTGAAACTTAGATTTGTTTACTTAAATTCCAGAACAGCTCTTGACATGTACACTTTACCTTAACACTTGTAGACATTTCCTATCTTATCTAAGTTTTGGTGGATTGAAAATCATTTTATAATCTAAGTCAGTGGATATGTATACACTGTACATTCATTTTTAGGGAAAGTGCCCTTGCAGGACCTTGCCCAATGCTTTATTTTTAAATTTTGCCCAGCATAAGTTTATTAAAATACCCTAAAAATAAGCCATTATTTTAATATAAGTGATTTGACTCATTATGTTGTCATTTCCAGGGCAAATATTTATTAATGTAATCAATTATAATGCATCATTTCCACAGCACCAGAAATAATTAGTCAGTCAATTAATTAAATGTTGAAAATAATAACTGTTTAGTGAGCATTTCCAATTCAACATCAATATAATTACAAGAGGATATGCAATGTTTCGGTCAATAAGCCCATTCCAGGGGTAATTTGGCACAAAGTGCAATAGCAGTTTTGATCGAACCAACAGCTAAAACCAAGACATTAGCATCTACTATCAATTACAAACAACATTTTGTTTTATAAAGTTAATCAATTACTCCAAAAGCAAGCTGATTCTCTTTGAAAGACTTTATGGTAACCTCTCTCTTGACTTAGGCATTGCCCGGTGTGGTCAAACAGCATTAGTGACTGATGTCAGAAATAATGTGGAAAGAGTTCTGAGCACTAATTACCTAACAGACAGTGAAATATAAGTTAGTAAAATCAAAACATTCTGAGTGAAAGAAATGTCATGTGAAATAGTAACTAAATCCTTACAAAAATCACTTTACCAATACGATAATAGCGTTTTGTATCCATACCTGCGGACAACATTTTAATGTTTGATAGTAAAGATTTAATAAATTTTAGTTAACTGAATGAAAGAAATGAGCGTGCAAAGAAATTGCGTCGACTTGGACATAGAGAAGTAGACTTATGCAAATTATTGGCAGTACGAATTTTATTCTCACCAGCATAATCATACGCGGAGCAGCTGTGCGAATAGCGTCGTTTTACCCACCGTCTATTTCGTATTTATTGACCGCTTTGTGTATCGCATTCCTGATGCGTTTGTCGGCTCCTGCCAGTCCTGCTCCGAGTCCTGGTCGATGTGTGCCATGCACCAAATAATGCTTCAAACATGTCATATACACCACGCAGCGATA
The DNA here is from genome assembly GCA_963995525.1 of Escarpia spicata. Lineage (NCBI taxonomy): Eukaryota > Metazoa > Annelida > Polychaeta > Sabellida > Siboglinidae > Escarpia > Escarpia spicata. The sequence goes on along the minus strand of OZ023206.1, from coordinate 66,617,392 downwards.
GAAATAAGCCAGAATACTCACTTGTCCGCCGGACAAGTAAGTTTTGAAATCTACTTGTCCGCCAAAATGTTAACGTGTCCGAGTGGTTGTCAAGGGGAATCGAAGCTTCGGAAAAAAAATTATAATTTATGACAACAACACAATGTTACTGCTGTTTCGTTGCATGAACATCTGAGTGACTTGTGATCAAAGACACAATTTGATTTAATCTGCAAATTTTGAAATTGCATAATTATATTTACAACTATTTTCCGGTCCATTACAGGCCTTGATATTAAGGTTTTGAATCCACTGGCCCAGGGGGCCAGTAGATTTGTTAGTGGCCCGCCTATGAAAGTTACTGGCCCGGATTTTATGTTACCGTCAAAAAAACGCTGATACATCACGCTGAGGTGCAAAACATTATTAGTTTTTTTTTAAATAATTTTACCAACAAAGTCAAAGTTGTTAGAAGTTACTATACACATATTGATTGTTCAAAGTGAGATGTCCAAAGCTAACACTATTGTTCAAGTGTGTATTCAGATGCATATATACAGTATTTGCCAAGTTTAAATAAAGTGTGGCCAGTGTGACGACAGCTAGTCAGTCGGTAGTTGAGTTGACACTGCTTTCATGTACATGTCATTCAAGGCATTATACTATTTCACGGTTCATTCGCTAGGTGGCACCACCCAAAATAGGCTTTGCACGCCGTCGTCCGCATGATAAGTATTGGAGTTTGGACTCATTATTGATCAAAATTAATATCTACGTTATGTTTACAATGTCCTATAACTGAGTAGGGTCTAAGAATTCTGGTGAACTGCATCTGATAACCGATGCGGTTGTGCCATGACCGCCGCTTCGTCTCGGCGGCGTTCGAGAACCAACAGCAGTGGCCCGTCAGGCCAATAAAATATAAAAACTGATGGCCGAACTGGCACGACAGCTTCAAAGAAGGCGCCGGGCCATCGGGCCAGTGTTAATGTCGAGGCCTGCATAATCATTATTATTCATCACGAATATTAAAAGTAGACACATTACATGATGTATACCAATATTGTTGTGATGCTTATATGAACGCTTTTATTAATAACAAATAATTTTTACGATGATAGGAATGAGACAATTGTTTTTCTTGCTATTTGTTATAATGTTGCAAAAACTGTTTATGTTTAATATGATATATATATATATATAACACTGCTGTAAAATGTTGGCATCAGTTTATCATTGAAGATGCCACTCAACCATCAGGAACACGACCAATGCAAAGCCAGGAAATGTTATCAAAAAAATAATAATAAACTATATTATCTGATATAATTTTTTTCAACCTCTACGAACTTCAATATTAAAAAATTTATGTTTTTTACAAACAAAGATAATATTCAATTGAACATCAGCAAACGAACGCATATTTTTCAATTATGATAAAACAGTTTTAACGGTGCCCGAATGACATTTACCAGGCGGAATCTAATTTTTAGATTTAGTTACGTCGTAACGTTGCTGCCGCGCGCGGACCGCCGTAGTTGGCAGAAGCCGACATGTCAACGGTAATTGGCACTCCGTCCCCGGCTGCGCGTTTTGCATAATTCGGCTTCGAAAACTCGCAATTTATGGTTAAAATAAATGTTACATAGATACAACAACACTTCTGAAATGTCATTAATATTCCGTTTATCAACCACCACCATAGATTTACCGGACAGCCAGTTACAAGTTTTGAAAATTGTCACCGATCTGGATCGGACGTTCGATGACTTGGAAGACTGCCGAGTCTGCGTGGGTTAGGCATAATAGTGGTTAAAACTATATAATTATTCAAATAACAGGTAGCGATACAAAGTGTACTATTTCCAAATTTCATCAAATATGATCCGTGAGTGGAAGCAAGTTGTACGTCAGCCAAACTGAACGATTTACGATTTTGTGAAATACAGCCTCGATCAACGGTGGCTGATGCGGAGTCTGTCGTACGCGTATGACAGAGCTAGGTCGGACCCTGTTAACACAGGCACTAAACTCGGTCGAACGCTGACGTGTATAACATACTGGCGGCGGAACGACAAGACACCGACACACTAACAAAATTACAATGCGCAAGATCGCTGGCGAACTTCATTTACGTTTGAATTTCCTCAAATAAAAAGTTTGCAATGTTGCACGCATCACTATTTACTGTAAATTTTCACTTGTCCACCGGATAACCATGTAGAGTCATTTTACTTGTCCGGGCCAAAAATCACTTGTCCCGGACAAACGGACAAGTGCTATTTCGAAACGCTGCCACGTATTTGTTGTCTCTGTCTTCCATACTCACCATGCCTCCTTAAAAACACGCAGAACTAAATAAATCGACGTACAGCTGCTAATTCACATAAACTATACCACCGCGGATACTTCTGGCACGGCTGTGAAAAACGTGACGTCACATCTCATCAAAGTGCCTACTGCGCATGCGCGCGCATGCGCGCGCATGTGCAGTATCCGTTTTGAGGAATCCTGGCACGGCTGAATCGGGGCCCGGGACACCGGAACTTCCTGGCAAGTGATATCATTGGCTGAGCAGTATTGCGTATTTATAACTACATCTACTTCCTAAACCATCGGAACTTCCTGGCAAGTGATATCATTGACTGAGCAGTATTGTGTATTTATAACTACATCTACCGGTACTTCCCAAACCACCGGAACTTCCTGGCAAGTGATATCATTGGCTGAGGAGTATTGCGTATTTATAACTACATCTACTTCCCAAACCACCGGAACTTCCTGGCAAGTGATATCATTGACTGAGCAGTATTGTGTATTTATAACTACATCTACTTCCAAAACCACCGGAACTTCCTGGCAAGTGATATCATTGGCTGAGCAGTATTGTGTATTTATAACTACATCTACTTCCCAAACCACCGGAACTTCCTGGCAAGTGATATCATTGGCTGAGCAGTATTGAGTATTTATAACTACATCTACTTCCCAAACCACCGGAACTTCCTGGCAAGTGATATCATTGGCTGAGCAGTATTGCGTATTTATAACTACATCTACTTCCCAAACCACCGGAACTTCCTGGCAAGTGATATCATTGACTGAGCAGTATTGTGTATTTATAACTACATCTACTTCCCAAACCACCGGAACTTCCTGGCAAGTGATATCATTGGCTGAGCAGTATTGTGTATTTATAACTACATCTACTTCCCAAACCACCGGAACTTCCTGGCAAGTGATATCATTGGCTGAGCAGTATTGAGTATTTATAACTACATCTACTTCCCAAACCACCGGAACTTCCTGGCAAGTGATATCATTGGCTGAGCAGTATTGCGTATTTATAACTACATCTACTTCCCAAACCACCGGAACTTCCTGGCAAGTGATATCATTGACTGAGCAGTATTGTGTATTTATAACTACATCTACTTCCCAAACCACCGGAACTTCCTGGCAAGTGATATCATTGGCTGAGCAGTATTGTGTATTTATAACTACATCCACTTCCCAAACCACCGGAACTTCCTGGCAAGCGATATCATTGGCTGAGCTTACCTTGAGAGTTTCACAAGGCGATCTGCCAGTGGGTACTGACACTGATGTCATCAGCAGCGCCCCCCCCCCCGGTGAACGATAATTATTTCACTCGTTAACAGTGATCTTTTCTACTGAAACTTTTCAATGCCAGCACACGTCACAGGTACTCTTTCACCAGTGGGTCACAGAAATAGTGTCCCTGATGATACAGCAGCGGCTTTTTTTTATAATTTGAGAAAGCTTCTTAAATTTAATAACACATTCTGTTTAATGAAGGATTTTTCTTATGAGCTTATTGCCTTAGTGAAACGTCCCCACACTCATTAGGCACACTAATGACAAATCTATTATTTTGTAAAATCTTGTATATAGAGGCCCTTGTCATAACAGCATTATAATAAAATTTCCGAATTTTTACCATACGCAAAGTTTGTGTATAGAACTATGTCAGACATTTGACAATGTCACTTAATTTAGGACTTTGTGTTTTCTCCTTGGATGAAGAGAACATGCAAGTCATCCCCATTAGCGTATATGATTAAGTAGGGTTACGATGTAAGATGTTTCATATTATTATGACAGTAGATCACAAATTCGTTTTGTATATTTATATGATTCAGTCGTGTGCTCTGATATAATTTACCCTTTCTTTACCAGCGCCCACTGAACATTATGACGCTGAAGAGGAGTATCAAGACCCAGGATTTGAAGATGGTGAATTTAGTGACGTAAGTTAACCCTCTCATGGCGAAATTAAATAAATTGTGAACTATGATGACCTCTTGAAAGTCACCCACTCAGCTAATTATTAGTCAAAAATATTTGTTTATGAGTTATTCAGAAAAGTTTCAAAACTTATTTGAACATTTTGTCAAATGTTAGCTAGCATATTTTGTTGTCAAATTCACATAACTGCCTCATGTTAAATGGCTAGTTACTTCAGGAATTCGTTTTCCCGATATACTGGCAGTGCAAATTTTAATTCAGTTGTGTGTGACATTTTTATTTGCATTTATGCAATTCAAGTCAACTATAGGATTAATAATTATATAGGATTCAATAGCAGGACTATATTTTACCAGTGAAAGCATTGCACATGTGACTACCATGTTGTCGTCTAGTCGAGTCAGATGAAAACAGTTGAAAATGGCCGAAATGTCACGAAACAAAAAAGCAACCATTGACAGAAATATGCAAGAAGCGAAAACATTTTACCGAACATACAGACCAAGATTTTGCTCTTCAAAATAGATTTAACTCATCCTCACAAGCCAGGAATGATGACTATGTAGGGTACGGCTCATTATAAATTATAATAATTAATGAATATTATAACATAGATATTATATTAATGAAGGTTGTATTTTGATATAATATACAGATGGCAAGGGAGTGTCAGGCACAGCACAAGCCACCTACACAGTGGGACTGTCTTCTACTCCCTTGGCAGGAGATAAGATAGGGTTAATTGAGGGTCTCCAAGGGAAGTGAAAAGTTGACTGTGCTGGTCATGCATTATAGTGGTTTTAGGGTAGTGCTGGTTCGATACCAGAATTCTTCGATATCGATCGATACCAGAATTTTGTTCGATACTCGATACTTACGTTGTAAGTCTAATTCATATACAGTATAGATCCCAATAGAAACACACTATCCATCTAAACTAGTGGCATAGAAGCACACACTGTTTTTCATAATGGAAACATGTATAAAAGTAGATTTTTCATGAGTGAATGCATGCTAGACATAACTGATGGCAATACTGTTGCTAGCACCACCTTGCAAATGCTTGATAGGTCATTCATAGTGTGCATGTGTGCCTTTAGCTGAATGGAACAGATTATCTCCTGATTGTGTGGGTGCTAGTAATGTGAATGTTTAAAAATAAAATCGACACACCTCAGAAGGGCTGGATATATGTAGATAAAAGGGTTGGACTCTCGATAAGCCAAAGGGCTTCCTTGTCCACCTGCCATCTAGAGTTAATTCTCTGGATGGCAATCTTGTTAAATCTTGTTAAACATGTTGCATTCTTGTCATGTGTTGAT